>CAMOHE010033420.1:0-31399 GCA_946598075.1 Artocarpus hirsutus | reverse complement strand
TATATATGCCACTTCCTATTCCTAGAGAACCTTGGGTTGACATCTCTATGGATTTTGTGTTGGGGTTACCTAGGACTAAAAGGGGGAGAGATTCTGTGTTTGTGGTAGTTGATAGGTTTTTTAAGATGGCACACTTCATGCATGTCATAAAACCGATGATGCATCACATATAGCTGATTTGTTCTTCAAGGAGATTGTTAGGTTGCATGGCATGCCTAGGAGTATTGTTTCTGATAGAGATGCAAAGTTCTTGAGTTACTTTTGGAAGACCTTGTGGGCAAAGTTGGAGACTAAGCTATTATTTTCTACTACTTGTCACCCACAGACTGATGGTCAAACTGAAGTAGTGAATAGGACTTTATCTACTTTATTACATGCTGTCATTCAAAAGAATTTGAAAACTTGGGAAGATTGTTTACCACATGTTGAGTTTGCTTATAATAGATGTGTTCATTCTGCAACTAAGTTTTCACCATTTGAAGTTGTTTATGGTTTTAATTCATTGACTCCTTTGGATTTAACTCCTTTACCTTTGAACGAACGAGTTAACTTAGATGGCAAGAAAAAAGCTGATTTTGTTAGGCAAATTCATGAGAAGGCAAGACAAAACATAGAGAGGCGTACCAAGCAATATGCAAGGCCAGCCAATAAAGATCGCAAGCAGGTAGTGTTTGAACCAGGAGATTGGGTGTGGCTGCATATGAGAAAGGAACGCTTCCCGGAACAAAGGCGTTCAAAACTCCTTCCGAGAGGTGATGGCCATTTCAAGTGGTGGAACGCATTAATGACAATGCCTACAAACTTGATTTACCAGGTGAGTATGGTGTTAATGCTAGTTTTAATGTTTCTGACTTATCTCCTTTTGATGCAGATGACAATTTGAGGACAAATCCTTTTCAAGAGGGGGAGAATGATGCAAGTAGTGGAGCTGTACAAGTTAGGAGCCATGTTCATGATCCCTTAAGCCATTCAAGTGGTCCAATCACAAGAGCTAAGGCCAAGCGATTCAAGGAAGCATTGAACGGGCTTATTCAACAAGTTTGTGACATGTCACATAAATGGAGCCCCGGTATGGGCCCAAATCAATCACAAGAGAGCCTAGTCACTATGATTAAGGTTCTAGAAGATTCACGTTGATGGTGGTGCATGATTCTAATAAATTGTGGAGCAAACTTATAATTTCAGGAAACCTTCCTATTTTGGATCGACACGTGGGTGCCATCTCGTCAAGTTCGAGTCTAGTCATCAAATTATCTTCCTAATGTAATTTTCGTAATTTCTTAATTGCCAAACTCGGTTTTGTTAGGCAAGAAAACAAACTTGGATATTTTCCCTCTTTCTAGATTAGGTTAGGCGCATATTAAGGGATAAAATTAGCTTTCCTTTTATGTTATTTCTATTAGATGACAGCCAACAAAGTTGGATTTTAGGGCTTAATTTTGTATGGGAAAGCGCCAATTAAGGGATTTTCTAAGTCAACATTCAATTAGGGATTCTTTTGGGCTGAAAATCGTTCCTATATAATTGTAAACAATTCATTATTCTAATTTTAATCAATCAGATCATTATTCACGACTTTGGGTGAGACTTTCTTGCGTTCTTCTTATTTTCTTGAGAAGACTCTTTGAACTTATCAAGATTAATCTTGTGGCGTTCAACAAACAGACTTATCATCTAGAATTTAAGTGTTCTTGCAAATTCTAGGTGTGGCGTCTTCCTATCTATGGTTCTTGGTTCGTATCTCTTTAGACTACGGGTCAAGGCTTAACAAACGTGTGTCTTAAGGGATTAGGGGTTTGATTCTAGATTTGGTGTCAGGTCTTGTAGCGTTAGTCGACGGGGTTAATATTAGTCTCCTCCTTCAAATTCCAAGGGTCGACGTCTTCTATCTGCATAACTTTTCTATCGACTCTAAGCTACCTTTAATCGATCTCGGGTCACGGTGACCTTTCATTACTATCACAAATCTTATATGGTCCAAGAATAATCCTATCTTCTAGTTTAGCCCAACACACCGATGACTGACACGGTCGTCTATATAGTGCTTTAAATAGTGCCATGCCAATGCTCGATTGATAGCTGTTGTTGTATGTGAACTATGCTATATGCAAGTACTTCTTCTAGTTCCCACCGAAGTCTAATGCACCTGCACATAACATGTCTTCGAGAATCTGAATAACCTGCTCGGATTGCCCATCGGTCTAAGGATGAAATTCCGTGCTTAAATTCAATTCCTTACCTAAGGCTTCCTGAAAACTTCTCCAATACTAGGCATTAAACCTGGTGTCTCTATCTGATGTGATGGACAAAGGAACTCCATGTAATCTTACTATGTTTTGTAGGTACAATTCTTCGAGAACCTTTCTAAAGCATGTTGACCTAAACAGAATGAAATGCGTCGATTTCATTAACTTGTCGACTACAACCCAAATCGCATCATGCCTTTGCTCCGTCCTTGGGAATCTGGTAAGAAAATCCATAGTCACATGCTCCCATTTCTACCCTGGAATAGGAAGTGGTTGAAGCTGACCTGCTGGCTTCTGATGCTCTGCATTCACTTGAAGACAAATCGTACATTTGGCCACATATTCTCAAATATCCTTCTTCATACCTCTCCACCAATATTGTCTCTTCAAATCACGATACATCCATGCACTCCCCGAATGAATGGCGAACTAAGACTTATGGGCTTCATCCATTACAGCCTTCGTTACTTCTGCGATTGCTGGAACTGCTAAGTGTTTCCTGAAGTACAACGATCCATCGGTATGTATCCTCCATTCTTTAAATTGCTCTCTGTTCTGAATTCGCATCCAGATTTCCACTGATTCTGAAGGTGCTAGTCTCGCCACTGATTCTGCTTCCCATCTAAATGAGAGTTGGGGTCGTCTCCATATGATACACCAAAACTCGATCATAGTCTTCGTAGTAGTGCAGCCCGTACTCACTCATTGTTGTATCCCTTTTCCAATCTTCAAGTGCTAAACAAGCGAGAATCCTTGAAGACTTCTTGCTAAGCACATCAGCGACTACATTAACTTTCCCGGGATGATACTGTAGCGTGAAATCATGATCCTCCATGTACTCCATCCATCTTCGTTGCCTCAAGTTCAAATCCCTTTGAGTGAATAGGTACTTCAAACTTTTGTGGTTAGAGAAAACCTAGAATATCGCCCCATATAAATAACATCTCCATATCTTTAGTTGTACCAAAGAAATCTGGGGTCACCATGGTAAAAAATGAAGATAATGAGCTGATCCTCACTCGAGTTTAAACCGGGTGCCGTGTTTGTATTGACTATCAAAAGCTTAACGCGATAGCTCACAAGGGCAACGTTTCCCTACCATTCATCGATCAAATGCTTAAAAAGTTAGCTTGTCATTCTCACTACTATTTTCTTGATGGTTGCTCAAGTTATAATCAAATTGTTATTATACTAGAGGACCAAGAGAAAACAACACTCACTTGCCCATTTAGGACATTTATTTTCCGACGCATGCCGTTTGGTCTGTGCAATGATCCAACCATGTTTCAAAGGTGTCTAGTAAGTATGTTGTTTGATTATGTAGGGAGCATCATAGAGGTCTTCATGGATGATTTTAGTGTCTATGGTGATTTATTTGATAAGTGCTTGAATAACCTTATACTAGTGCTAAAAGATACATGGAGACAAACTTTATGTTGAACAAGGAAAAGTGTCAGTTTATGGTAAATCAAGCAATAGTTTTAGGGCATATTGTTTCTTCTAGGGGCATTAAGGTTGCTAAGTCTAAAGTATATCATATGCGTTCTTTACCACCTCCCACAAGTGTACGGGAGATTCATTCTTTTCTTAAATATGCAGGTTTCTACTGCAGGTTTATCAAGGATTTCTCGAAGATAGCATTGCCCCTATGCAAATTGCTTCAAAAGGATGTGGCATTCAACGTTGATGACAAGTGCAAGGAGGTATTTTGAGAAGTTGAAGCAGCAACTCACCTCAACACTTGTGATTCAACCAACAAATTGGGATCTCCCTTTTGAAATCATGTGTGATGCTAGCAACTATACAATAGGAGTCATTTTGGGGCAATGGATTGGATGACTTCGTCATGCAATTTATTATGCATCCGAAACACTAAATAATGCACAGCTCAACTACTCCACGTCTAAAAAAGAACCATTGTAACATTTATTTTTGCTTTGGGAAAATTTTGATCTTATTTAATAGGAACAAAGGTAACTATTTACTTTGATCATGTAGCTCTCAAGTACTTTTTCACAAAGAAAGATGCAAAATTGAGGCTTATTGGGGGATTCTCCTTTTACAAGAATTCAACTTGGAGATCAAAGACAAGAAAGGAACCAAGAACTTGATGGCAGATCATCTTAGCCACCTTGTTTACGAGGAGAAGGCTTTACCTTTGCAAGAGAAATTCCTAGATGAGCAACTGCTTTCTTGAGTGCGACAACCCCCTAGTATGCATACATGGTTAACTATTTGGTTACTAGGAGGATGCCGGATGACTAAACCCGAGCTAGAAAGGAGAAGCTGAAAAGTGATGGCAAGTATTATATTTGGGACGACCTGTATTTGTAGAAACATTATTCCAACCAGGTGATAAGAAGGTGTGTCTCTAAAACCAAATTCACTCTATACGCACCTTTTGTCACTCTTATGCATATGGAGGACACTTTGGACCAAAGAGGATGGCACATAAAGTCCATGATCATGGTTTCCATTGGCCGTCATTGTTCAAGGATTCATACCTCTTCTATAAGTCATGTGAACGTTGTCAAAGGGTGGATAATATAGGTTCCTGAAATCAAATGCCACTGACCCTTAGTCTTGTTGCTAAAATCTTTAATATTTGAGGCATTGATTTCATGGGCCTTTTCCCTCTTCTTTTGGTAATCTTTACATTATACTTGCAATTGATTTGTGTCTCGAAATGGGTGGAAGCAAAAGCCACCAAGACTGATGATTCTAAAGTTGTAGATTTTGTAAAGTCTAACATCCTTGCAAGGTTTGGAATACTGAGAGCTATGATTAGCATAGAGGTACACATTTCTACAATAGGCCAGTTGAAGGTCTATTAAGAAAATATAGTATTACACATAGAGTCTCCATTGCATACCATCCATAAACAAATGAGCAAGCTGAAGTATCTAACCAAGAAGTAAAATCTATTCTTGAAAATGTGGTTAACCCGAATTGAAAAGATAAGAGTATGTGACTCAATGATGCACTTTGGGCATATAGGACTGTATACAAGACACCCATTGGAATGTCCTTCTATCAGTTAGTGTATGGTAAGTCATGTCATCTTCTAGTTGAGCTAGAACATATAGCATTTTGGATGGTGAAGCAATGCAATATGGAGATGGATATCATGGGATAATAGAAGAAGCTTCAACTGTAAGAGCTAGAGGAAATTTGAAATGATGCCTACGAGAGCTCGAGAATTTACAAGGAGAAAACTAAGGCTTTTCATGACAAAATGATTTCCCGCAAGACTTTTTTTTTTTTGTAGGACAAAAAGTTCTTCCATTCCACGCATGCCTTAAGTTGTTTCCAGTTAAGTTACATTCTCGTTGGATTGGACCATTTGTTGTCACTAATGTTTTTTTTTCATGTGTAGTTGAAATACAAAGCATGAAGTCAAGAAGCACATTCAAAGTAAACAGACACCACTTAAAGCCATACCATGAAGGATTTGTGACACACAACATAGAGGAGGTACCACTCAATGAGTTGGTCTACCTTTATGAATATAGCAGGTTTGCGTCAGGCTAAGGATACTAAACCATGCGCTTATTGAGAGGCAGCCCAACGGATGGAAAACACACCATAATAGATTTGATTTATCTTACTCTCCTCCATTCTATCTTTTTATTTTGTCTCTATTATTTTTTATTTTCTTGAAAACAAAAAAATGAAAACGTCAAACCTCCACCAATTGGTTAAGTCCTCTACATTTAAGTTTCTTTTTATTTCTAAATATTAAGGACAATGTTAACATTAAGTTTAGGGGTATGGCACCAAAAAAAATCAACAATTCAAAATTTTTAAACTAAATTTTCTACCTTTTTGTTTCTTTTGGTTTTATTTAATTTTTTTTTTTGTGTTGATGTCTAAGGCCAATCATAGAACTTGTTTTAAAATGTGTATAGCTCTTGAAAAATGACAAACATTGTGCCTATGTGTGCTTGATTCATTTGTTAACTCTACTCTGCTTAGATTTTTTGAACACTTAAATGCACATAACCATGATCACTTAGTTGTTTACAAGCTTAGAGAATATGCAAATTTTGCAGTTTTTAAATGATCTTAGAAATTCCAAAACTTGTCTAATTATCTCTCGAGGCAAAATCCTAGGCTGCATGATACTAAGGATATAATTCAGACCATCTTTGGATCATTTAAGCCTTTCTGAGCTTACCTTATGATATACATTTTATCCCTAGTCATCCTGTTGAGCCTTATGTTTCCCTTTTCTTTATCATCTACAAATTATAACTTAGCCGTTATGTATTTTCCATCCTTTTTAACCCTTCACCCTTAAGCATGTAGGTTATTCTGTGATACATTTTGAAGTTTATTCTTGTACATAGGAGGACGGGAGGTATTGTGATATATTGTTTGGTACCATTATTGCCATTGTAACTTATGATAGTTAAAAAAAACAAAAAAAAGGAATGAAAAATGAATAAATGTAGATGACAAAAGAAGGCAAAGTTCAAGTTTGAGGGTGTTTTGTATTTGGGATGATGATTTGTGTTCGTTAGAAGATATGTGAACAAATGAATACATTTTTGGGTGATTTGAACCTCACTTATATCCAAATATCTTGCCCCTTATCCAAGTTATACATTACAAGCTTTATAAAGTCCTAATGTTCTTAGCGTTTTGTTGCTTATATTAGCGGAGAAAGATATGAAAGACAAGCCTGTATTGAGCTCTAATTTTTACATCTAGAGATCTAACTTGAACCACCGACTTACATAAATTAATCTAGGCTACGACAAATAAGTGTAATTAGTTATTCACACACGCACTTAGAGGGTCTAAGTAAGAGAGGATCAACATTGGAATTGAATTCTACACGTCCATTATGTTTTGAATTTTTCTTGAGCTATATAAGTTATGAAAATGTTGAGGCCTATAAGTTCATCACCTCATCACTTGTGTGTTCCTGTATGTTTTCAATTTTAGTTTTTCATTTTCTTTTGCTTGAGGACAAGCAAAATGCTGAGTTTGGGGTATTTTGATACATAAAAATGTATGTGTTTATGAGTTTGAAATAATTTATTTAGCATTTCTTTGTTACTAAAACCCTAAATTAAGCATTTTTGTGTGTTTTAAGAATCTTAGTATGACTTCTATAAAATGTGCTCAGTCTTATGTTTTTATTGTTTAATTATATTTTTGGTAAGTGTTTTTAAGTATTAAGGATTTTATTTTTGTAAGTTCAATTAAGTTTTATTTTAACTTTGATCTTTATTTTTATTTTAAAATATGTTCTTAGATTTAATTTAGTTTTGAGTCAAATGCGTATTTAGTAATATTTAGTTCTTTTTAGTAATTTTATTTTGAAAACTAATAATTTTCCTCAGGTATATTTGCAAGAAATTTTGATTTAGGGTTAAAAATGAAGTGAAAAACAAAAAGAAAATTGAATTTGGAGTCTAAGAATTAATACTAGAAAAAATTGGGTAAGAACTTTTTGAGAAAAGATGAGTCAAGCCTCCTACCATGCTAACCCAGCTGCTCCACTCCTCCCAGTAATTGAAGCTGAGCCGAGCTGAGGAAGCCAAGCTGCCACAGCCTAGGCCCACCCACATGGGCTACTCACTGTAGCCTTCGATTTGCTATAGCCCTGCTCATGCATAGTCGCGATATCGTCCTTCCATAGGGCATACTTCACGAGATCCAACGGCTCCAAAGCACCCCATTTTCTCCCTTCTCCCAATCGTTGCTTGTTGGAAAACGAGTATACAGCGGAATTTTAAAAATTTTTTAAATCAAGGTATTTTCCAAAACATAAGTAAGACATGCTGTATATATAAATTAATAACAGATCTTACTATCCTCTTTTGCATACCGAAGTTAGCTCAAATCCATGTATAGGAGAATGTTCCAAAAGAGCTTAACCAACTGGTCTTTTTTGCTATTCTCTATCCACGATCGGAGTACAGGTTGTCATATGTCAAACAGCTCTTCCTCTAGTTACTTTCCATCCAACCACTTAAGAAAACCTAAAACTAAGATTCTTGATATTGAACAATAGTTCTCAGGGAGTTTCAGAGTTTCTCAAACTAGAGTACTCATTCTATGCTTCTCAACTAATCTAAATAACTGAGAAAACTCACCCCCTATATATAGTGTCTAATCTAGGGTTAATCCTTATCAAATAAGCCCTCAAAATTCGAATCTAGATCAACTTCTGATGGAAAATGCATATATAGATTATCACGAGATCTCAGCATGAATTAAGCGCCCAACTTTATTCCCTCGATTGTGGATCTTATGATTTAGATTATCAACTTTAAGATTTATGTCTTCCATATAATCTGTCCATCATATGCACAATTCTTAGAGGTTTAGACTGACAGTCTTAGACTTTTGTTTGCTTATCATACATTCAACAAATAAGAACGCAAAAAGGACAACATTTGGCATAAGAACAATAAATAAACTCTTTATTGATAAAATGTCTCCAAAATATATTACAACATTTTACTCCCTAGGGCATCATGTCTAACAATCTCCCACTTGAATTAAGTGAGTAAATATGACATATCTCGCATCCCTATAATCTCCATATGCCTCTCAGAAACTCTCATACTTAGCGTCTTCGTGAATAGATTGGCTAAATTGTCCTCAGATGCAATTTTGCATACAGCAACATGCTCACTCTCAATGAAGTCCTTTATCACATGATATTTCTGATGAATATGCTTACTCTTCTTGTGAAATCTTGGCTCCTTAGTATTAGCTATCACTATAATATTACCACAATACAGCGATATCGCCTTATATATACTAGGAATTACCTCAAGATCCCCAAGGAACTTGTGGAGCCACACTACTTCCTTTAAAGCATCACTAACCGCCACATACTCGGCCTCCATCGTTGAATTCGAAGTGCAATCTTGGTTGATGCTTCTCGAAACAATGGCACTATTTTCTAAAGTAAACATAGAACTAGAAGTTGATCTTCTCGAATCTAGACATGATTAAAAACATGAATCAATGTATCCTAAAGGTGTGAGATCCTCACCCAAATACATAAGCATACACCTACGAGTCCTTTTTAAGAACTTGAAAATATGCTTGAACGCAATCTAGTGGTTTGGTCCTAGATCCCACTGAAATCGACTTACTATCTCGACTGCATAACTAATGTCTGGTCATGTGCTAAGCATAGCATAGCATATATGAGACTACCCACTACCGAAGTATAAGGCACCTTCTTCATGTATTCTCTTTCTTCATCAGACTTTAGTAAGTCTTTCTTAGAAAGAGTAATTCCAGACCTAGATGGTTGGCCACTTTTCTTGGAATTCTACATTGCATACTTCTCCACAATTTTATCTATATAGGCCGCTTAAGATAAAGCTATTATTTTGTTATTCCTATTTTGAAAGATCTAGATACCGAGAACAAAATTAGCTTTACTCAAGTCTTTCATGTCAAACTGCTTGGTCAACCATAATTTCATCGATGATAATGCCCCAACGTCATTGCTAATTCACAAAATGTCAACTACATAGAGCAGTGAAAAAACCACCTTCTCATCCTTAATATGTTTGTAAACATATGGTTCATCCACGTTTTGTTCAAACCGATAAGTCTTGATCACCTGATCAAATCTTAAGTTCCAAAAATGAGAAGCCTGCTTAAGTCCATCAATTGACTTTAGCAGCGATAGACCTTACCCGTTTGACCTTTAGCCTTGAACACGTCTGGCTGCACCATAAACATGGACTCATCAAGACAGCCATTCAGAAAGGCTGTCTTGACATCCATCTACCAAATCTCATAGTTGAGAGTAGTAGCTATGGATAAGAGAATGCAGATAGCCTTATGCATGTCTACATGTGAAAAGGTTTCCTCATAATCGATTCCTTGCTTTTGTTTGTATCCCTTAGCTACAGTCTAGCCTTATAGGTTTTGACTTTCTCATCTGTTCCTTTGTTTCTCTTATAGATCCACTTACACTATATGGGTTTTACGGGAAGATCCACAAGTTTCCAGACTCGATTAGTCTCTATAAACTTCATCTTAGTATTCATGGCTTATGTCCAGAGCTTTGAATCAACATCCTCCATAGCCTTTACATAAGTATGAAGATCCCTGTCATGTTTAATCAATTCAGCCAAGTAGGCTTCACCATTAAACATATACTTCTTGGGTTGATGCCTAATCCTCCCACTTCACCAAAGCCCTTTAGGTTGTTGTTCAGTCAGTTTTTCTACATTGATTGGATTGGTTTCATTCAAACCCCTAAAGTGATTGAATCATTTGCCAACTCCTTGAGTGCCACTTTACTTCGAGGCTTAAAGTCGTTCATGTAACTTTCCTCAAGGAATGTTGCATTCGTTGAAACTATAACTTTATTTTCTTTTGTATTATAGAAATAACCCCTTTAGTCCTTTTTGGATATCCTACAAACACACAAACTTCCAAACGTGCTTCCAACTTATTTACTTCCTCATACAAGACATGAGCCCGGCATCCCCATATGTGAATATAATTTAAGGATGTCTTCCTACCCATCCACAACTCGTGAGGAGTTTCAAGAACTAATTTTAAAGGCATATTGTTCAAAAGATAATATGCGCTTTGTAATGCATATCCCCAAAAGAATAAAGGTAATGTCAAATAGTATCATGGACCTAACCATGTCAAACAAAGTCCTATTCCTTTTCTTAGCTATGCCATTTGTTGCAGAGTGCCCGACGTAGTCAAATGAGATAAAATCCCATTCTTTCATAAGTGTTCCAAGAACTCATCGGAGAGATATTCACCACCTCAATCAGATCGAAATGCCTTTATGGGTAAAAGTAATTACTTTTCCACTTCAGCCCAAAACTCTTTGAACTTATCAAAAGCTTTGCTTTTATGATGCATTAGGTAGACATACCCATACCTTGAGTAAGCATTAATAAAAGTGACGAAATACTCATACCCTCCTCGTGCCTTGATGTTCATGGGACCACAAACATCATTATGCATAACTTCTAGAATCCCTTCGGCCCTATTGCACTTAGACCCAAATGGTCTTTTGGTTATTTTGCCCTCCAAACAAGATTCACATTGTGGTATCAATTCCACCTCTAAGTGACTTAGAGGTCCATCCTTTGCCAACCTTTGAATCCTATTTGGGCTAATATAACCTAATCGTAAATGCCAAAGATAAGTCTTATTAGAGTGAGAAGTTTTAGGTCCTTTTGAGTTATTATCATTAACCCCAGTGTTAAGCAATATGTCCATCTTAAGTTTGATAAAATATAGATTTTTTGTATCCATCCATCATAGATAAAAGAATTGTTTTTACGAATCACTACTTTATTATTAAAAGAAACTAAATAAGAACAACCTTTTAAGTCTAGGAATATAAAAACAACCTTTCAAAACTAAAATCCCATAATTATCAAAATAAAAATGGACGTCTTTCACTACTTCAGCCAATACCAAGGATCTATTACCCATCCAAAGTGTGAAGTCCTCATATAGCAGACTTCTCGTTTCTTTAAACCCCTCCAAAGAAACATAAACATGATTAGTTGCTCCAGGATCTACGGCCCCAGTGTCATTTGTTCCTCAACTAAATAAGTTTCAATAACCAGAAGAACACACTTACCTCCTTGGGAAAGGAAGTCCTTACAAGTCTTCTTTATGTGTCCAACCTTCCTACAGTAAAAGTACTTTAGCTTTTTTGAGTTCTTCTTTTTCTTCTTCTTATTCTTTTTTAGAAAAAAGAGTATGCAGCGGAATTTTAAATTTTTAAATTAGAGTATTTTCTAAAACACAAGTTTGACATGCTATATATGTAAATTAATCAGATCTTACTAGCTTTGTATGCTTAAGAGCTCCTGCAATCAGTGTAGAGAAGAACATTTTGGGAAAGCCGTAATCAACTAGTCTTCTTTGTTATTCTTTATCCACGATCAAAGTGTATGTGGGCATAGGTCGTACATTTCTTTCCCGTCGGCTCTTCTTCTAACCAAATGAGAAGACCTAGAGCCAAGGTTCGTGATTGTGAATAGTAGCTTTTAGCGAGTTTTAGAGTATCTAACACTAGGGTACTCACTCTAAACCTCTCAACTAATCTGAATAACTAAGAAAACTCCCTCCCTATTTAAAGAGGTTGGACCCAGGGTTAATCATTAACAAATAAGGCCTCAAAAATTAGAATCTAGATCAACATCTGATAAAATCGTGTCAAAAATGCGTAATCTGATTATCATTAGATCGATAGGCTGAACTTACTCCATCAGTAGGCCGAGCTAACAAATCGGTCTTCCAAACTTGCTATAATATGTTCCTTGAGAATCTTTTATTTTCCACCCTAGGTTCTTTAGATAGAGCCTCAGTTTTAATTCAAATAACCCAATAAAGAAGTTATCTAATTAAAACAGTCATATTTGGATAATCTCAAGGAAAATAAATATTAGCCAATCTTAGACATGAATTTCTAATCCTATCAAATTTTAGCCAATCTAATAATTTAACATAACTTACCAATTTATTGGAAAAGTACACCAAATTGTTACAGGATTTATTATGAGCTAACAAAGAGGACTTGATAGACCTATATAGTTCAAGGTCTGATAATTATGAAATATAATATCCTAGATACATATTTTATAATTATCAACTCTAATGTTACTCCACTAAAAGCTTTGAGCTGCACTCTCAAACAATATAAAATTAAGAAGCTCCAATTTAGCTAAGTGTCCATGACATATCATAATGTGTCGTATCCCCATAGGATATTTATAATTGGCTTGAGGATAAATTCTATCTTACCCTCCCGATTATTTTTATCTTACGTTCTGTTATCTCACCATTGGAAAACCTACTATCTAAAAACAGTACACCATTTGGTTACACCTATGCATCTAAATGGTTGAGTGCTCAAGTTTTCCAATCATAGGATAATGCACATAAGAGAATATCATTGACTCCACCAATAGAGCTATGGATTTCATATCTATGAATAACAGGCTACACTATCAAAAGTCATGTCTCCAACATATCGGTATGCATATCATCACAAAGTCAAGATATCACCCTTTGGTATATCAAAAGACATAAGGCAAGATAATGGGCCCATTAGTCATTTTAGGATTAAGATACAACATACATGATTGTTTAAAGTGAATTGATTTGGACAGATGGAATTATTAATCAAAATCAATTCCACTTTATATCCCGATCCAACACATCATCACCCATGACAATGTACTAATGTTTCTACTTGTGGAGTCCAACTCTGATGTCCAAGACAAGCCATCTCCTATCAAGGATGCAAATAACATAACAATCCTAACATGAATAAAGTGCTCAATTTTATTCCCTCGATTGTAGATCTTATGATTTAGACCATCACCTTTAGAATCATGTCTTCCACATAATTTGTCTATCATATGCCTGATTCTTAAAAGCTTAGGCTAACAGTCTTAGACTTTCGATTGCTTAACATGCATTTAACAAATATGAATGTAAAGAGGACAACATCTGGTATATAAACAATAAATAAATTCTTTATTGATAGAATGTCTTCAAAACATATTACAACATTTTACTCCTTAGGGCATACATGTCTAAGAATATCCCACTTGCACTAAGTGAGTAAATATGACATATCACGCATCCCCATAGCTTCCACATGCAAAAACCTTTGCAATTAGTGTCTTCATGAATTGATCAGCTAAATTGTTCTCAGATGTGATTTTGTATGCAGCAACATGCCCGGCCTCAATAAAGTCCTTTATCAATGATACTTTCGTTGAATATGGTTACTCTTCTTGTGAAATCTTGGTTCTTTAGCATTAACTATCGCTGTAGTGTTATTACAATACAATGATATTGCCTTATCCATACCAGGAACTACCTTAAGATCCCCAAAGAACTTGTAGAGCCACATTGCTTCTTTTGAAGCATCACTAGCATCACCACCTCCATCAAATCGACGTTCCTTTATGGGTGTACCTAATTGCTTTTTCGCTTTAGCTTGAACCCCTGAACTTGTCAAAAGTTTCACTTTTATGATCTATTAGGTAGACATACCCATATCTTGAGTAATTATCAATAAAAAGGGATGAAGTACTCATACTCTCCTTGTGCTCGGATGTTCATGGGACCACATACATCACTATGTACAAGTTCTAGAACCCTTTTGGCCCTATTGCCCTTAGACTTGAATGGTCTTTTAGTCATTTTGCCCTCCAAACAAGATTCAGTTTGAGGTATAGATTCTACCTTTAAGTGACTTAAAGGTCCATTCTTTACTAACCTTTGAATCCTATTCAGGCTAATATGACCTAATCGCAAATGCCAAAGATAGGTCTTATTAGAGGGAGAAGTTTTAAGTCTTTTAGAGTTATTGTCATTAACCTTATTGTTAAGTAGTTAGTCCATCTTAGGTTTGATAAAAAATAGATTGTTTTGCATCCATTCATCATATATAAAAGATTTATTTTTACAAATTACCACTTTATTGTTAAAAGCAACTGAGTAAGAATTTTTAATAAATAAGCTATAGATATTAAATTCCTTTTAAGTCTAGGAACATAAAAACAATCTCGCAAAACCCAAATCCTATAATTATCAAAATAAAGATGGACGTCTCCTACTACTTCAGCCAATACCAAGGATCAATTGCCATTCTAAAGTGTGAAGTCTTCATGCCGCAGACTTCTCGTTTCTTTGAACCCCTATAGAGAAACACAAACATGATTAGTCGCTCTGGAATCTATGACCCCATTGTCACTTGATTCCTCAACAAAACAAGTTTTAATAACCAAAAGATCACACCTACCTTGTTGGGAAAAGAAGTCCTTGCAATTCTTCTTAATATGCCTGACCTTCGAACAGTAAAAGCACTTAAGCTTTTTTGGGTTTTTCTTTTTCTTCTTCTTATTCTTGCCGTTTGCAAGAATAGACGACTTCCTATTCTTAACCTTATGCTTCCTTCCATTCCTAGGGTTAGGATTGGAACCGGATGCAGCCGCCAAGTCAGCCTCACCACTTGCAGGAGTTTCCCTGATTAGATTTTTGAACTCTTGTAACTGCTTCACCAGCTCTATTAAGGTCACATCCTGTCTATTGCTCAAATTGTATGAAGCTTTAAACAAGATGAATTCCTTTCACAAAGTCTCAAAAACAATAGTCATCTATGACTCAACATCGATATCAAGTCTATGGGCTTGAGCCTCAGTGAGGTAACCTATGACTAGCATCATATGCTCCTTCACAGGAGTCCTTGGTCTTTGTTCGCAGTTCAAAAGTTTTTGAAGTGCCCTCGGCCATTTTTTTATGGCTTGGTTTACAAACATATCTTCAAGATTATCTATGATCTGCTTTGCATGTTATTCATGCTAGCCATAACATAACAGCAGGCCTGATCGTTAGCATCTTTCTAGCAATCATACGCTTGGATTTGTTCATTATTAAATTCCCAAGTAGGTTCAAGAGGACACGGTGTCGTCAGCATAAATTTTAATTTCTCAAAGGATAGGACAATATTCAGGTTCCTCTTCTAATCATTGTAATTCTCACTAGTTAATTGATTATTATCAATTATCGAAGGTTAAGTATTTTTAGACGTTTTAATCTACAACAAAGATCACATACCAAATATAAGCAAACATTCCATAATAGTTTAGTAAGATAACACAATCAAGTAAACAAACAATTGTGTTTATATGTCAAAACCTTGGAAATATCACAATCTTATAACAGGAGTTCCTAACTTAGAATTCAACAAGCTACCTAGGAGAGACGTGCCACATTCAATTTGGAACACAGATTCCCATCATTTAATATATGCCATCCAAGACCTATCTAATCCAGCATATATTAATATTCATTTTCTTCGGCTATTAATTTTATTATTAGAGCTCCTAAGGGAGGTTAATAATAAAATCAACTTGAGTGTATATCCATTGTTTCAACCATTTTATCCATGATCTATAATCACCACCTAAGGGTGTGCAATGATAGATCATGCCAAAACAAATTATCCTTTAGAAGATTCAACTCGGTACATGAAGAAATCTTTTCCTAGGACTATCACGTGCTACCTATAGACCAATGATGGAGGCTGTAGGTATGCTCTTCGAAAACCTTCTCCTACTCAATCTTTGGAAAAACCAAGGTTTTATTTTAAAATATGCATAAATAATTTTTAATGAGCGACACTCCTTATTCTATCACTAGTACAAATAAGGATTACACGACGATTTAAAACCGTCACGTAAAGCATTCACGATGGTCAAAAAATTGTTGTGAAATCATCCATCATGGTACCAAAGAGACTTTTCATGATGGTTTTTTACCATCGTGGAATGCCGCTAATGGTGGGTATTAAGTGTGTTCTATAGGAGGCTACCACGACAATTTTTTAAAAAACAATCGTAGAATGCGTAGATTATACAACAGTTTTTAATGAAAACTGTCATATAATCTTGTACCTTTCACGACGATTTTTGTAAAAATCATCATGTAAGGTATAGTTTCTACAACAGTTTTTAGAAAAACTATCATGGAAGATCAGTCATCAGCAAAAAAATTACCAAAATTTTTAATTTCCCACGGGATTGCCAGTCCCATATATTACCTACAAATACAAGGCCGTTTTAAGCAACAAAAAATATAAATAATTGCTATGATAGTCATAGAAGATTTTCATCAAACGTGTAGTGCGCATCATATGTACAAACACATACACAAATACGTAGAAAGTAATTAAAGCTCAAACTAAAGCCAAAGTTATAATTAAACAACTAAAAAAAATTAGTTCACAAAAACCATAAAATAATTAAAACTAAAACAATATAACTAAAAATTAAAAATACTAAAAAATAAAAAAAGAAATGAAAAGTTAACAAATGGCGGTCCGAGGAGGGCAACAGCGGGGTCATGGAGGTAATGAGCTCAAAGAGAAGAACACTTAGAAAGTTCATCAAATTGTTGTAAGCATCACCCATACAAACACATACACAAACCATAAATAATTAAAACTAAAATTATATAACTAATTTTTTTTTAAAAAAACTAAACAATAAAAAAAGAAACAAAATTTTACTGAACGGCGGCCGAACGTGGGGCATGGAGGGTTCATGGAGGCAACAAGCTTTCAGAGAAGACACTTGAAGAGAAAAACCTTCACAAACGAGGGATGGTGACGAGCTCGTAGGTTATGGAGGCCTTGAGGCTAATGGCAGCATGTTGGATCAAGGCAAGACAACAGTGGCGACAGTAGTGGTAGAGAGAGGGGACTTGAAGGTTAGAGAGGGAATGGTAGGACTGGGTTTAGAGAGAAAAGGGTTGAGTTTGAGTGCTAATTCGAATAAGAAAGTGAGAGAGAACGAGCCTTTTAAAATTTCACTGATTGTGGTAAGAGTGAGCTTTTTAATGTTCGCCATCTTTCACGATAGTTTTTATAAAAACCGTCATATAGTACGCCTCCTACCACGATGATTTTTTTAAAAAACTGTCGTAGTATGTGGGGAATCTACCATGATGGTTTTTTAAAAAACTGTCATGGTAGATTCTACTTACCACAGCGGTTTTTAAAAAAACAGTCGTGGTATGTGCGATCTATCACAATAGTTTTTTAAAAAACTGTCGTGGTAGATTCGATTTACCAAGATGGTTTTTAAAAGACCGTCGTGACACATGCCACCCATTCCACGATGGTTTTCGTCTTCGTGGGCATAATCCCCATGTTTTTTTCCTTTATTATGATGATTTTTGAGAAAAGGTCATTAAATAAAGGTTGTATAATCTTGAATTTGTTGTAGTGTATATATGATGTTATCAACGTACATAGAAAATCATATTATGATGTAGATAATAAAAGCAATCATCCAAAGCTACAAACAAAATAATAATAAAAAAACTATAATATTATGATTCCATCCTAGAGAAATGAAATTAAAGATTACAAGAGATCAATCAAAACATATTATTGATTCTTCATCTTTGCATCTTTAAGTTGTATCTGTCTTCAAGTGGTATCCATCTTCAAGTCTTCAATCCTGCATAGATTAAATACTTCACTTTTCTAGTCATCACAAAATTTCATGTTTCTCAAAATTTCTCAAAAATAAAACCAAAACTGCACTGAAAAACACACCTTTTCTTGAAAAAACCCATAGCTCTCTACCAGCTTGTTGATCTATGCAATCGGCATGTCGATCATCAACCATTAGCCTACCAATCTTGATATTTTGGCTTGCCACTAGAGCTATCTGAATCTTGCCCCACGGTTGGCCTGCCGAACTGGAAGTTTGGCCTACCAGTCTACGACTATCGGCATATCAAACTTAAGGGTTCGGCTTGCCGACTGAGCAAACTCACATTTTTCCTAAAAACAGTTTTTATGTAGTTTTTCAATCTTATTTTCAACAATTCAAAGACATAAAAATTTAGGGACTTAGGAAAAAACAATGGAACCGCTATCATCCATCTTCTAAATCCGCCTTCACTTTGAATGATTATTTAATTACAAAATCTTTACAAATTTAAAATTAAATAATAATTCTAAGACGGTGATGATAGACCGCCATCTAATTACATGAAAAACCTAGATACACATTCTAACCTCTAAGGAACCATAACCGGCATAAATTAATTAATTAACAAATAATTAAATAATAATTTAATCAACTATAATTAATTAATAAACATTCACCATATAATCTCATGACACCATATAAATTTATAGAAACCCTAAAGTGCCAAAACTCTAAAAAATTAAATTCAACCATAGGAGAGATCAAGATCACATAATTTATATATATAGCACGGTCACAAACTCGTAAATTTACATACAATTCATAGTTATGATATCAATTGTTAGAAAAACGAGTACACAGTGAAATTTTAAAATTTTTAAATTAGAGCATTTTTTAAAACACAAGTTTGACATGCTATATACATAAATTAATCAGATCTTACTAACCTTTGTATGCTAAAGAGTGCCTGCAATTAGTGTAGAGAAGAACGTTCTAGAATAGTCTCAACTAACTAATCTTTTTTACTATTCTCTATTCACATCGAAGTGTGTGTGGGCACACATCGTACAGTTCTTCCTTAGTGACTCTCCTCCCAACCAATTGAGAAGACTTTGGGCCAAGGTTCATGATTGTGAACAAGAGCTTTCAGAGAGTTTTAGAGTATCTAACACTAAAGCACTCACTCTAAACCTCTTAATTGATCTGAATAACTGAAAAAACTCACTCCTTATTTATAGAGGTCAGACCCAGGGTTAATCATTATTAGATAAGGCCTCAAAAATTCAAATATGGATTAACATCTGATAAAATCATGTCAAAAATGCAAAATTAGATTATCGTTAGATCGGTAGGCTAATCTAACGAATTAGCCTACCGAGCTTACTCCATCAACAGGCTGAACTAATATATTAGCTTGTCAAACTTATGATAACATGATACTTGAGAATCTTTTATTTCCCAACCAAGATTCTTGGAATAAAGCCTCAGTTTTAATTCAAATAACCTAACAAAGAAGTTATCTGATTAAAACAGTCATATCTGGATAATCTCAAGGAAAATAAATATTCGCGATAATTCAACAAGTTTAACTTGAATTGATTTACAAAATTAATTCAACCGATAAACAGACATGAATTATTTGATCCTATTTAATTTCAGCTGATCTAATAATTTAACATAAGTCACTAATTTATTAAAAAAGCACATTGTAGCATTACAAAATTTATTATGAGCTAGCAAATGAGACCTAATGGACCTATATAGTTCAAGCTCTGATAATTATAAAATATAATATCGTATATACATATTTTATAATTATCAACTCTAACGTTACTCCACTAAAAGCTTAAAACTGCATTCTCGAACTATGTAAAATTACAAAATTTCAATTTAGCTAAGTGTCCATAACATATCATAATATGTCGTACTCCATAGGATATTCATAATTGGCTTAAAGATAGATTCTATCTTACCTTCACGATTATTTTTATCTTACATTTTGTTATCTCACCATTGGAATACTTACTATCTATATATACCATTTGGTTACACCTATGCATCCAAATGGTTGAGCACTCTAGTTTTTGAATTACAGGATAACACATATAAGAGAATATCATTGACTCCACCAACAGAGCTATGGATTTCATACCTATGAATAATAGGTCTACACTATCAAAAGTCATGTCTCTAACATGTTGGTATGTGTACCATCACAAAGTCAAGATTGACCTTTTGGTACATCAAAAGGCATAAGACATAATAACAGGCCGATCAGACATTTTAGGATTAGTATACAACATAAATGATTGTGTAAAGTGAATTGATTTGCACAGATGAAATTTTAATCCAAATCAATTCCATTTTATGTCCTGATCTAACACATTGTCACCTATAATAATGTACCAGTATTTCTACTCACAGTGTCATGGCCAAGACAAGCCATCTCCTATCAGAGATGTAGACAACATAACTGTTTAGTATGAATGAAGTGCCCAACTTTATTCCCTCAGTTGCAGATCTTATGATTTAGACCATCACCTTTAGAATCATGTGTTCTACATAATCTATCTATCATATGCTTGATTTTTAAAGGTTTAGACTTATAGCCTCAGACTTTTGTTTGCTTAACATACATTCAACAAATATAACATAAAGAAGACAATATTTAATATGTGAACAATAAATAAATTCTTAATTGATAAGATGTCTCCAAAAACATATTACAATATTTTACTTCCTAGGGCGTACATGTATAACAATCTTGCCATTTGTAGGAATAGAAGACTTTCCCATTCGTAGTCCTTTACTTCCTTCCATTCCTTGTGTTAGGATTGGAACCAGATGCAGTTGCCAAGTTAGCCTCATCACTCGCAAGAGTTTCCCTGATTAGATTTTCGAACTCTTGTAACTGCTTCATCAGCTCCATCAAGGTCACATCTTATCTGTTGCTCAAATTATATGAAGCTCCAAATAGGATGAACTCCTTAGACAGAGTTTCAAAAACCATAGTCATCTGTGACTCAGCATCGTTATTAGCTCCTTGGGTTTGAGCGGTCAACATCATATGCTCCTTCATAGGAGTCCCCGATCTTCATTGTAGTTCAAAAGTTTCCAAAGAGCTCCATGCCGTTTTGTTAGGGCTTGGCCTCTAAACATGTCTTCAAGGTTATCTAAGATATGTTTCACAGTCTCGTAATCTTTATGTTGAGTCTACAACATGTTATTCATACTAGCCATAACATAACAACGAGCCTAATCATTAGCATCTTTCTAGCAATCATACACTTAGATTTGCTCATTAGTAAATTCCCTCATAGGTCCAGGAGGATACGATGTTTCATTACAAATTTTAGTTTCTCAAAAGAAAGGACAATATTCAAGTTCCTTTTCTAATCAATATAATTCTCGTCAGTTAATTGGTTCTCATCAAGTATCAAATATTAAGCATTTTTAAACATTTTAATCTACAATAAAGAATCAAATACCAAATATAAGAAAACAATCCATAATAGTTTAGTAAGATAACACAAACATACAATTGTATTTATGTGTTAAAACCTTGAAAAAATTATAACCTGACGACGATAATTTCTAATGTAGAATTCAACAAGCCACCTAGGGAAGACTTGCCAAATTCAATTAGGAACACAAATCCCCTCTGATTATATATGCCATCCAAGACTCGTTTGATCCAGCATATATTAATAATCATTTTCTTTGGCCATTAATTTTATTAACAGAGCTTCTAGAGGAGGTTAATAATAAAAATAATCTTGAGTATATAACCATCATTTCAACTATTTCATCCATGATTTATAATCACCACCTAGGGGTGTACAATGATAAATCATGCTAAAATAAATTATCCCTTTGAAGATCCAACTCGATACATGATGAAATTCCTTCGTAAGGGTTGGAACCACCATGTGCTACCTATGGACCAATGATGAGGCTGTAAGGCTTCTCTTCGAAAACCTTCTCCCAATCAATATTTTGGAAACCACGGTTTTATGTTAACATGCATGAACAATTTTTAATGAGCGGCACTCCCTATTCTATATAGCATGTTGTCAACATATATAGGAAATCATATTATAATGTAGACAAACAAAGCGACATGTAAAGCCACAAGCAAAATAATAATAAATAAACAATTGTAATATTGTGGTTCTGTCCTAGAGAAAAGAAAATAAAGATTACTAAGGATTAATCGAAACATATTATCGATTCTTCATCTTCTATCTTCAAGTTGTATCGTTCTTCATGTGGCATCCATTTTCAATTCTTCAATCCCTTATAGATCAAATGTTTTATTTTTTTACTCATCATAAAATTTCATGTTTCTCATAATTGTCTCAAAAATAAAATCAAAACTACACCAAAAAATGCACATTTTCTGAAAACATATTGGTCCTTGCCGGCTTGCCGAACTTGATCATTTGCTTGATGGTCACAACCATCGGCCTGCCACCAGAGCTAAAAGAATTCTACCCCACAGATGGCTTGCCAAACTAGAAGTTCGACCTATCGATCTGTGACCATTGGCTTATCGAACCTTAGGGTTCAACCTACCAACTAAGCTAAATTCATGTTTGTCTAGAAAATAGTTTTTAAGCTGAATTCTACATTCATCTTCACTTTGAATTTAGTAACAAAAATTTTACAAATCTAAAATTAAAATAATAAATTTTAGATGGTAATGATAGAACGCCATCTAATTACATAAAAACCTAGATACATATTCTAACCTCCAAGAAACCATAACCGGCACAAATTAATTAATTAATAACTAATTAAATAATAATTTAATCAACCATAATTAATTAATAAATATTCACTATATAATCTCATGACAACATCTAATTATATAGATATAGTGCCAACATTATATAACATGATCATAAACTCGTAAATTTACTTAAAAACACTGGCTCTAATACCAATGGTTGGAAAACAAGTACGTAGTGAAATTTTAAAAAAATTTTAAATCAAAGTATTTTCTAAAACACAAGTTAGACATGCTATATACATAAAGTAATGACAGATCTTATGAACATCTTTTGTATACCAAAGTGGGCTCGAATTTGTGTAGAAAAGAACGTTCTAAAAGAGCCTCAACCAACTAGTTTTCTTTGCTATTCTCTATCCACGATCAGAGTATATGTGGTCACACGTCATACAACTCTTCCTCCAGTGACTCTCTTTTCAACCATTTGAGAAGACCTAGAATTAAGGTTCTTGATGTTAAATAATAGTTATCAGGGAGTTTCAGAGTTTCTTAAACTAGAGTCCTCACTCTATGCTTCTTAACTGATCTAAATAATTAAGCAAACTCACTCCTTATTTATAATGATCGAATTTGGGGTCAATCCGTATCAAATAAGGCCTTAAAATTAGAATCTAGATCAACTTTTGATGAAAAATGTGTTTAAAATGCGTATACAGATTATCGCACGATTGGTAGGCTGAACTTTCCCATCGGCCTGTTGGACTTACTCCATTAGCAGGCTGAACTGACGCATCGGCCTACTGAACTTGTGATAATTTGATCCCTGAAAATATCTTATTTTCCACCCAAGATTCTTTGATTGAGCCTCAGTTTTAATTCAAATAACCCAATAGAAAAATTATCTAATCAAAACAGTCATATCTAGACAATCTCATAAAAAATAAAATATTATCCAAATAATTCAACATGTTTATCTTGAATTAATTTACAAAATTAATTCAACCAATAAACTAACATGAATTATTAAATTTGATCTTTATCAAATTTCAGTCAATCTAATAATTTAACATAAGCTACCATTATGTAGCAAAAGCATGTCGTATTGTTACAGAATTTATTATGAGCTAGCAAAGGGGACCCCGATGGACATACATAGTTCAAGCTCCTATAATTATAAAATACAATATCCCAAACACATATTTTATAATTATCACTTCTAACGATACTCCACTAAAAACTTAGAGCTGCACTCTCAAACTATATAAATTTACGAAGCTTAGCTAGCCGTCTATGACAGATTCTCCAAATTTGAATCAATTAGATAAATCATATCTTATTTGACGTAGGTATCCTTTATAGAGCCTCATTTTAATTTAAATAATCCAATAGAGAAGTCATCCAATTAAAACAACCATATGCAAATAATCTCATATAAATAAAATCGATTTTAAATAATTCAACATGTTTATCTTAAATTAATTCAAAAAATTAATTCAACCAATAAACCAACATGAATTATTAAATACAACCTATCAAATTTTAGCCAATCTAATATGGTAACATAAGTTACCAACCTGTAAGAAAAACATATCGTATCATTACAGAAAATATTATGAGCTAGTAAAAGGGACTTGATGGATATATATAGATTAAGTTCCTATAATTATAAAATAACATATCCCTGACACAAATATTTTATAATTTATCAACTCCTATTCCACTCAAAGCTTTAAGCTGAACTCTTGAACTATGTATAAAATTACAAAACTCTAATAAGTTTATTCTCTATGGCATATCATAATATGTAATGTCCTATGTATAACATCCCCATAGGATATTCATAATCAGCTTAAAGATAAATTCTATTTTACTTTCCCAATTATTTTTATCTTATGTTTCATTGTCTCACCATTGAAATACTTACTGTTCAGAACCAATAAGAAATGGTATACCATTTGATTACACATATGTATCTAAATGGTTAAGCGCACAAATTTCCAATTATAGGATATTCCTATAAAAAAATATCATTAACTCTATAAAAGAGCTATGGATTCTATAGCTATGAAAAAAGAGTCTACATCAACCAAGAGTCATGTCTCTAATATACTGGTATGCATACCTTCATATAATTCAAGATGTCACCCTTTGGTACATCAAAAAACACAAGTCAAGAATACAGACCCATTGATTCATTTCAGGATTAAGCTGTGACATATAATTGTCTAAAATGAACTAATTTAAACAAACAAAATTATTAATTGAATCAATTCATCTTTAGTCCTGATCCAATATATCGTCACCTATAACAACATACAATGTTTCCACTCGTAGAGTCTAACTCCGATGACCAAGATAAGTCATCTCTTGTTAGGGAAGTAGACAATAATCTTAACATGAATAGAGTGCCTAACGTTATTCCCTCGATTGTGGACCTTATCATTTAGACTATCACCTTTAATATTCATGTCTTCCACATAATATGTCCATCATATGCATGATCTTAAAGGTTTAGACCAACAGTCTTAGAGTTTTATTTGCTTATCATACATTTAACATAAATTAACATAAAAAGGACAACATTTGATATATAAAAATAAATAATAAACTCCTTATTGATTAAATATCTCTAAAAACTATTATATAATTTAATCCTTAAGACACCTAATCTAACATAATTGTCAAGATTAAACAAACAAAAGTAAAGAAAAATGCTTAAGTCCTAATAGACATGAAGCCTCTACCTACAAAAAAAAACTATAGTTTTTGCCTAAATATGTCCTCAAGTTCATCCGTGAGTTTAAAATTAGTTAAAAACCCAAAAATGAAAACACTCCAAATAATTTTAAAAAGTGAAAATTTTTATATGAGGACTCGTAGATCGCTCCGAAGGAGTCAAACAACAAGATTCAAGGCCAAAAAAATGGCAGAATTAAATAAAAATCATAGACAGAGTTAAGAAGCCAAAAAGTTACCCTTTTGATGTTGATTCCTTGAAATCGACATCGTGACTCCTTTGGACAAGCTTTAAATGCTCTAGAACTGCTTTTCTTGAAGAAATTTGAGGTAAAAGATCGATTAAAATAGATTAAAGAACTTTGGAGAGATTTTGGCAAAGTTTTGGCTTCTCAAACTTTCGAAAAAGTAGAAATGGGTTAAACTTTTAAGACATGTTTGGTACACCGTATTGTATTGTATTGTATTGTATTGTATTGCATTATATTATATATAAAAAATGCAATGTAATACAATATAATACAATACAATACGGTGTGCCAAACAAACTCTTAGGTATTTATACCAAAGGGCATCTTGGATATTGACCGTATAATGTACAAGGAAATTGATCCAACAGTACGAAGAAATATCCTCATCCAACGGTCGAGATTTGTATAGGAAAAATTCCTCTTCGAATTAACAGCTCAAATGTATTTCCCTGACACATGGCGTGACGTACGACATGCACGATTTGACAGCCTGATAATCAAGATGACTTCTTAGCTCCACTACCATCATTGACTGTTAGAAGCCTAAGAGACTTCTCCAAGACGATATTGAATAGTTGAACCTTTGACGACCTTGAGGCATTTCAGCTACCAACCTAAGAAGTACCCCGAGCAAGCGGCAAATGTTGTCGGGCCACCAAGTTGGGCCTAGTCAGGTATTTGGCCTAGAAAGGCCTGAGAATGATCTTAGCCCATATTGCCTTGATGTATTCTAGAAGCTTCTTTCTAGATGATACATGAGAAGGATAAAACAGTCCATTCATATCTGAATTTAAATAGGAAGATCTCCAAGATGGTGATAAGCACTCAAGCTAATCATAATCTGTTGAATCTAAGATACTCATAAGGAGAGAGATCCTATAAGATATCAAAGTGATGAAGTTTAGCTAATAGGAGATAAGATTATCGTGTATTTGAATATGAATTAAGCTTAAGGGGTAAGAAATTGATCATCTCCAAACACTATAAATAAGGCCAACATTAAAAGGCTGTCTTAAGTCCAATTCTTGACACAAATCTTTTTACTATAATTTTCTTATAGTGAAACCCTATCACTTAAGAAACCCATAGTGGATATAGCCTTTAATTGATGTGAACCATTCTAAATTCTTGCGTTCTTTCCTCTCTTTTATTGGCTATTTTATTTACTTCATAGGTGAGGATTATTTGGTGAGGCGAAGGTAGAGTTTGAGGCTAAGGCTGATGACTGGCTCATTCTTCAGCCTGAAGTCCAAGACAAGTACTCCTAATTAAGTAGTTCCTCTTGATATGTCCCAGCTGCTGGCAATAGTAGCAATGAAAGCTGTAAGGTTTGCTGCACTCGTTGTTGGATGAACTACTACTCCTACTATTCATGTTACCCTTTGACTCTTCCTTTGAGTTGGACGGCTGCTGGCACTACTCTTGTCGCTTCGTTGTGACCCTTTGGACGTCCTTTCTTGATCCTCACAATATTGCGTGTAATCATTTTCCATAGATATAGGTGACGATACAAGCTCAACAAAATTCCTGAGTTACAGGGCAACCACCTGTCGTCGAATAGAAGCCTTAAGTGCTTCTTGAAATTTGATACACTTCTTGCGCTCCGATACCACTGTTGATGGAGCAAACCTGGTCAACTCATTAAACCTTGCATCATACTCCCGAACTAACATATCACCCTATTGCAATCTGTAAAACTCAGCTACCTTTTAGTCTCTATACCCTTGCGAAAAGTAACGGTCGTAGAACAACTCCTCAAACCTATCCCAGCTAATGTTCTCGCTGTTCTCCAGGTGTTTTGCTTGCTTCCACCAAGTGTTAGTACCACCTTCGAATTTATAGGCTGCAAACTCCACACGATACTTTGCTGGCACGCTAAGGGTATCCATGTTTTCACGATCAAATCTAACCAATATTCGGCCACTTATTGGTCCTCATTTCCGTCGAAGGTCAGAACAGATGCACGTTAGAGTTCCTTAAAGTGCGCATGCCGACGACTAGCCTCAAAATCCTCCAGTCGTGCCCTTGTTGCCATATGTCGAAAAGCGACAAACATGGCCCTCATCATGCCCTCGTCATTTCCAAGGTCAACGTCAGTTGTCGAACGACGCCTAGGTGCCATTCTCTCACTTTTGAAAAAAAATTAGATGTCAGTGGTATTTCATTATCGTACTTATGCGTACACAATTCCCAAGGTTCATAACCTTAAGCTCTAATACCATTCTATCATGCCCCGGAGTATGAGAGGTGACGTAGCAGTTTAATTAAGTTAATTAAGAAGAAATTTAATGAAAACAAAAGTTAAAGAATTTAATTAATTAATAAAAATGTAAAAATTTAAAACCCTTTTTAAACAAACATTTATAATGATTAAACAAATAAGATAAAAAAATGAAATAAAATAATAAAGAAAGAGGAAATACATATTAGGTCCCACTGACCCACAACTTGTACACACACATAGTATCGATAATATTTAAATAACAATCACAGTCTAAAATAAAAAAGAAAGATTAAATTAATACATGCCTTGATTAAATTGTACATCAACCTACCCAGGTCTTCTACTGGTCAAAAGTCTGATCTCCAGACCCTTCGACAATCCTAAGTTATATTCCACCTAAGGGGGAAAAGATTTAAAAACAAATAAAATGTGAGCGAAATGCTCAGTAGGACTATGTTTTAGAAATAGATAAATAATTTAAATACAAATTTTTTTTTCAAAGAAACAATTAGAAAACAAAGTTAAATAAATAAATTCTTTTGAATAAGTCTTATTAAAATAGTTTGTCCAGAAAGTATATTTTTATCTTTCTTGGCCAAACCATAGTTATCACCACCGAAGTGGCCCGGTTGGGTTTTGGGACTTGCCCCTAAGGTCATACGCTACACGACTTGATCTCTAATATGGCATCATGCCCATCTATATATTTCTATAGTTATTAAAAATCTCTTTTTACCATTATTTACATTCATTATGAGGTTTATTATGAAAAACCACCTCAATCTACTATTGTTGAAACAACCAATAAAAACCCTTTTTCAATCAATCATTGAAAACATTCTGATAAAAATCCTTTCGAGTCCAAAATTATTTAAAAATTAGGCTACCAAGGAAAGGGGTAGAAGTCCTACCTCAATATCTAGTATCACGATTTAGCATTACAATCCCGCTCCGCTATACGTTAGCTTCACAGAACTACGAACAACCTTAAATATATAAACTAAGTCTATCAGTACCTAGCTTAAGAAATCCAATGTTACTAAACTATCTCATGGTGTCCCAGTATGCTATTTGTGTTTATAAAATAAAGCTGTAAGATTAAAATCTCAATCGAGGTTTAAAATAGTGAAAACGGATGAAAAATGACAAATTTTCATAAAGCCCGATCGGCTTATCGGTTCCCCTAGGCTGACCTGTCGAACTTTGCAGTTTGGCCTACTAACCATCCAGGTCCAGTTGACCAAACATCTCCAGGTTTGACATACCGAAGGTATGAGTCAGCTTGCAAGATTCATGAATCTGGCCTACCGAATTAGGAAATTCTGGAATATTCTAGGCATGGGTTTCGGCCTCCCCGAGCCCAAATCCTTATTTTTAACCTGTTTTCTCAATCCCTAGGCATATATAATGACCATAGTTGATAGAAAAACATAGTAGAATACTTTTTAACACTTTAAAAAAGATTTGCACAAGGTTTTTTGAATAAATCCAAAAATGAGAAAAATGAAGAAAAATGGAAAAACTTGACTTAAAACCGTTTTTCTTCAAACTAAGCTTAGATTCTAGATGTTTTAAGTTTCTTTAATTTAGATTAAAGGTTTTATAAGCTTAATAAAGCTTGGATTTCAAAATACAATGAAAATGGAAAATGAAAAATTAAGAAAAAGTTTGAGATTTTGAAAACTAACCTTAAATTTGAGCTTTAAAACAAGTTTGAAATAGCTTGATCGTGTTTCTTGATCCCCAATCCAGCTAAAATCAAGGCTTAAACTAAAAATTTTGAATCAAAGAGGGAGAAGAGGGAAAGAGAGAGACATAGAGAGAGAGAGAGAGAGAGAGACGAGAGAATGAGAGTGAGAGAACGAGAGTGAGGGAAAGTGGAGGAGAGAGAGAGAGAATAAATAGAGAAAAAAGTGGGTGGTTCCACTGTGTGGAAACCATGCGCCAACCATGCACCACCCACAGTTTTGCAAAATGGGATATCTTTAGTATTTGACAAATTGTTTTGTTTCAAAATTCAAAATAACATTAAAAATAATTAAGAGTAATTACAAATCATTAAAATAATAAAAAATAACATTAATTAAGAAATACCACAAAATAGTCAAATTAAGTTTAAAACATTCATCATTGCACACTAATTTACCATTTTATATACTAATAGCACTTAATTAAATTTGAGGTGTTACAGCTCTCCACCCTTAAGAGAATTTTGTCCTCGAAATTTACAGATCAATTTAGAAACAAAATAAATATGGATACAACTCCCGCATAGTCGATTCTAACTCCTAGGTGGCTTCATCAATCCCATGATGCTGCCACACGACCTTCACTAACGGTATATCGTGACATCATAAATTGATCACTTTTTGATCGATGATCTGAAGCGACACTTCCTTGAATGTCATGCCTTCTTGGATCTGCACGTCATGAAATGAGACTACCTTGCTACGCTCAGGCAGATACTTTCGAAGCATCGACACATGGAATACATCGTGAACATGAGAAAGCTCGGGAGGAAGATCAAGGCGATAGGCAACCACACCCATGCATTAAGTAATCTTGAATGGTCCAACGTACCTTGGTGTGAGTTTACCACTTACACCGAATCGCGTCATACCTTTATAAAGTGATACCTGTAAGAGAAAAAAATCTCCTAATATGAAGTACGCCAAGAATTGACATAACCCTAACCAAAATTGGCCTCCAAGATCGAAACGCCTAATCGGATTTGAAATGGAACCGCGACCCGATGCCTAACATGAAGCACGAACCTTGGTATGTGAGGACGCCACAATCAGTTATGGACGAACTGATTGATAAGTCTATGAACGCCACAGAATCTTCCGATAAGTTTGAATAGTTTGTTTAGGAACCGAAGAGAATTAAACCTCAAATTGTGTGTAAAAACCAAGTTACCATTGAATGAAATTCGTTACAATATATAGTGGTTTCCTTTGCGAATTTTGAGCTCCTAATTGCCCATGGAATTTCAAGCAAATCAATTACCAGCCAAAAAGATGCTCAATCTAAAGCAAATAAAGTAAGTTTCCTAAATGGCTTAAAAGCCTTACAATAATATAAAAGTAAATGCATGTTTTGTAAAAGAAAAGGAAACTAGACAATAATCAGGCAATTAGTTGATTCTTCTCGCCACTTATCGCCTCAAATTAGGAAAGTAACTGAAATGGAAAATAGTGAGATTATTTGCAGCCATAGGA
>CAMOHE010033418.1:0-10832 GCA_946598075.1 Artocarpus hirsutus | reverse complement strand
TTATTCCAAAGTTTCCTTCTTTAACCTCCAGAGCTAGTTTATTTGGTTCACTTTGGAGCCACATCCTTTGACTTTCAAACTCAGCTTGCTCTGTTCTATGCCTCTCTCTAATTTTCTAAGCTTTATTATTTAAGCTGCTATAGAGCTACCTTGTTCTATTCTTGTATGTGCTTCATTATACATGCTTTGGGGTTACTTCATCTCTGTAGTTGTTTCATTGATCTATTTCAAAGCTATCACGTTTGATCTCCGAAGCTAAGTTCCAGAGTTATCTAATTTTCTAAACTATCTCTTCAACCTCTAAAGTGATCTCATATGATGCATTCAAAGCTATTTTTGTTCACCCTCTGAGGCTGCTTTGTTAGCTACACTCCAAGACTATGCAATTGAGTTATGAATACTTCATCCTCTCTACATCGATTCTCTATGTCCAATTACCTCACACCATAGTTGTGTGAAATTTACTACTCGTTGTTGCGATCTATCCTCTCTTTTTTTTAATTATTCTTGGGGGAGTTCAACTTTGATGACATTTTGTGCCTATGCCCACAAGTGCATGGGGTTAAGTCTTACAATAGAATTGGTGAATTAGGAATTGTCATCTCCCACAAGGACTGAAATCTAAAAACTAGCTAATTATCTTAACTATAATAACCAAGTTTTATTTCGGTAATTAGAAATTAAAAGTAAATAAATAAAAGGAAAATAAAGCTAATGAAACACATTAAACAAAACAAAAAACAAAACAAATAATTTATAATATGGATAATATATGTATAATATGTTTAGGAGCTTGATTGAGCTCAATTCTTCCTATGCTTTTCCAATTTCGTGATTATTAACTTCACGCTATTCAATTCATTAATCTAGGGTTCTAAGTTCACCTTATTACCTTTTTGGAGAGTCAATTAAGGTTCTATACGTAACATACCCAAATTGATATCTCTATCTAACTTGGTTAATTACACATGCATTAAACTCAACCCATAATTTCATATCAAGGCATTGATCACCTTCCAACCTCACGAAGGAAAAACTCTCAAGTCAATTATCTATGTTAAGTCTTAACAACAACATAGACTACGTTTCCAAAAAGACAATAAAAAACTCAATCTCTCCTGAGCATTGAAATTCTTAAATTACATCAACTAGTTTATTGTCCAAATTTACCAATGGCGTTAAGCATGGAGAAACATAAATAAAATTGAAATGGTAATTACATCAACAATCAACAAAATAGTCCAAACATAATCCAAATCCAACTAAACCAAGCCTTAGAATAGGAAATTTAAGCAAACATAGATAAATCCATAGCTAATCTCTTTTCAAATTCCATACAAGTAAATACGTTTAACACATAAATACAAATATAAAATTCAATCAAGATTAAGATAAAGAGAGAAAGGAAGAAGAAAATCTTTGTGGAGATGCACTTCAAGCCTTGAATCCTCCAAGAATCTATCAAAATCCTTCAAGAATCCTCAACTTCAAGCTCTTTCTATCTCTAGAATTTTAGCTCACTCATGGGTTTCTTTCTCTCAATTCCTCCACACCCTTAAAACCCTAGAAATTGTGTATTTATATGGCTCAAAACAATTGGAGATTTCCTTCGCAAATCATTCTCAAATTCAGCACCAAAATGAGCTAAAAAGGAACATGCATGTGGGCGGAGGAAAAAGTTTCGTGGCCTCTAGCTACGCGAAGCTTGAGCTGGAGAAGAAAAGGGACATGCGTGGCCCCGAGCTCCCATTTTGCATGGCCATGCACTTCAGGTCTTCACAAGATTGAGTTGCAATCCACATGGCCATGAGCTATTGTGGGGCGGCCGTGCCTACTCTCTATGCTAGCGCACAGGGGCAAGGTTTTCTTGGTACTAGGGCATGAAATCCTACTCAAACAAGGCTCCAAAAGCTCTTCTAAATCTATTAAAGTTAATAAATAAAAATAAAATAAAATAAAGTGAAATGAAATGAAATAAAATAAAATAGAAATAAAACTAAATCTACTCTAAACAAAATTAAACAAGTAAAAATAAAATAAACTAAAGTAAAACTAACATTGAACAAACAACACAAATTAACTAAATTTTATTTAAACTAAAATAAACATAAAAACAAGAAATAAAAGCTAGCAATTCACTCAAAAACTAACAAAAGATATAAGTTGTAATTACTAATAAATTCATTTTATCAATGACTTATTCTTCGTCTCTATAACATCATCATTTGTCTTCTATCTTATTCTTCATTCCTTAAGTTTTATCTCTCGTCTTCAAAGGGTTAGCTCTCATCCTTCAAATCTAGAATTCTTGCTATCAAAACCTTATCTTGTATTTGTAAAGCTTTCAAAGTATCCTAGACATGCATAACACTCCACTGCCTTAACTATGATAACCATTAAAGCACATGACGTGAAGCTTCCTGGATGAATAGCGAATCAGGACTTATGGGCTTCGTCTATTACAACCTTTATCACTTTTTCTATTATAGGTACCGCCAAATGTTTCCTGAAGTACAATGATCTATTTGCATGTATTTTCTATTCATCAAGCTGTTCTCTATTTTTTATCCGCATCCATATTCCTTGAAGATGTTAATCTTGCTATTAATTCTGCTTCACCATTTGAACAAGCGCTGGGGTAGATTCCATATGGTATACCAAAACTTGATTGTAATCTTCATAATACTACAACCTATACTCACTTACTATAGCGTCTCTTTTCCAATCCTCAAACACCAAACAAGCGAGAATTCTAGAAGATTTTCTACTAAGCGCATCTACAACTATATTGCCTTTTCCTGGATGACACTATAGTATAAAGTCATAGTCCTCCATCAATTCCATGCATCTTTATTGCCTCAAATTCAGATCTTTCTAAGTGAACAAATACTTTAGACTCTTGTGATCTAAGAAAATCATTACTAATCTCTAATGTCTCCTATCGGGAAAGCTATGAATATAGTCATCATCTTTTACACAATGGCAATAAAAGGAGATGCTCAAGGCTATTGCGAGCGACTCTTACCTAAGAAACTTGGGGCTGATTCTATGAAGACTTGCATAGTATACCAACTGGTTCATACATACTTCAAAAGAACATCCGTGGTATACGCACGACTTAGAGCTATCCATTGTGCAATCCAAATTATTTGGAGCTACCCATGATGCAACCTTTTATGACTTAGAGCTATCCATGATGCATCTACATGACTTGATGTTATCCATGATGCAATCCACATTGCTTGGAGCTATCCATGACGCAATTCATATTACTTGGAACTATCCATCATGCAATCCATGTTACATGGAGCTATCCATGATGCAACTTTCATGACTTAGAGTTATCCATGACGCAATCTACATAACTTAGAGCTATCCATGGTGCAGGCTAAATAGTTAGGGGTTGTCCTATGATGTGCTTGATTAAAAGTATGGCACCCCAAAATTTGATGCTCTGATGTGTAAGTAGTGGATGTGTGTTGGCTCCATCTACATATGGCACCACTTTAGTGCTTTGATATATAAGTGGCTGCAAATGGCATGGTGCTTTGATGTGTCCTATGCTTGCTCCTACTGTGCATGTCTTCGCTTTGTGTTTAACACTCCGATGCGTAAGTAGCGCATGGATGCTCGCTTTAACTCTGTATGCTACCACTTTAGTTGTAACACCCCAAAATTTATTAAGTGTTATTAGAATGTAAAATGGTAGATTAGTGTGACATAATAATTATTTTAAACTTAATTTGATCACTTTGTGAAATTTCTAAACTTATAATACTTTTGATTATTTTAATAATTTTTAATTACTCTTGATTAATTTTAATTGTTATTTTTAAATTTTAATAACATGATTTGTTAAACACCAAGTAGCTTTTATTTGTTGCACACGGTTTTGTGTAACTAATGTTCTCTCTCTCCCTTTATTTATATCTCACTTTTCTCTCTCTCTTCCTTATTTTCTCTCTCGCTCTCTCTCTCCTCTCTTGGTTTCACTCTCTCTCCTATTCTCTCTCTAAATTTTTGAGACAAAATTCGATTACAAGCTTCAGGATTATGGATTGAAGGCTTGGGAACGAGAATGAGCAACCACAAACTCGAATCAAAGCTTAATCCAAGGTTAGTTTTCAAAATTTCTAAACTTTTTCAATTTTTTAATTTTTCTTGCCTTTTGAAATCTAAGCATTTCTAAGCTTAGAAAACCTTCAATCTAGGTTAGATGAACTTAGATTAGCTAGAATATAAACTTTGTTTCATCAAAAACGGATTTAAAACAAGATTTTTCATTTTTCTCTAATTTTTCTCATTTTTAGATTTTTCCAAAAAAATTTGTTTAAGACTTGTTTTAATGCCTTAAAAAGCAAACTACTATGTTTTCTATTAATTACGATCATTATCCATGCTTAAGAATTGAGAAAATAGGTTGAAATTAAAGATTTGGGCTCGGGGAGGCCGAGACCCGTGCTTGAAAAATTCTTGAATTTTTCTAGATCAGTAGGCCAGATTCATATGTTTGGTAGGCTGGATCCATCCGACAGGCAGGCCGAACCTGGGAAAGTTTGGCTGAACGGACTTGGACCTCCGATAGGCCAAACTGCATAGTTCTACAGACCGAACTAGGGCAACTAGCAGGCCAACCAGACATGATGAAATTTTGTGATTTTTCACCTGTTTTTACTATTTTGAACCCCGATTGAAATTTCAACTTTATAAAATGATTTTATAAACCTAAATGGCACATTAGGACACCATGAGATGATTTAATAATCTAGGATATCTCGAGTTAGATACTAATAGACCTAGTTTTTATTTAAGGTTATGCGTGGATCCGCGGAGCTAACGTATAGCGGATAGGGATTACGGTGTGGGACACCAATACAAGTATTGAGGTAGGACTTCTACCCCTTCCTTGGTAGCTAGTTTTAAATGTTTTGGCCAAAAAGGAATTTTTAACAAAAAGCTTTCAAATGATTGGTTGAAATTATATTTTTATTGACTGATTTCATAAATGGTAGAATTGAGGTGATTTTTCATAATAAACCTCATAATGAATGTAAATGATTATAATTGGTAAAACGAGATTTTAATAATTATAAAAAGATATACATATAATTGTGTTTAAGGGTATAATGCCATATCAGAGATCGGGTCGTATAGTACGCGACCTTGGGGGCAAGTCCCGAAACCCAGCTGGGCCACTACGGTGGTGAATTACATATGGTTTGCTCAAGAAAAGAAAATGTTATTCTTTCTGGTCGACCTATAAAATTACTTTGGTAAGAAAGGTCTTTATTGGATTCTTACTTCCGCATTTATTTAACTGATTAATTATTTATTCATTTATTTCTTTATTTATTTGTTACTCATTTAAGTTCATTTTCTAAATGTTTATTTGATTAATGAAACTTCCTTTTAAAGAATTAAATGCTTTAAATAAATAGTCCTACTGAGCCTTTCACTCACGTTTTATTTGTTTTAAAATCTTACCCCATAGGTGGATATCAGCTTAGGATCAGAGAAGAGTCCGCTGACCGGACTTGTGATTAGTAGAAAATTTGGGTAGGTTGTATTACAACAATTCAAGGCACGTATGCTTCTTAACTTTCTCTTTTATTTTGGACTGTGGTTGTATTGTAATATTGTCAGTACTGTGTGTGTGCACAAGATGTGAGCTAGTGGGACCCATTTCTGCTTCCGCTTCACCTTATATTTTGATTGTTTATACTGTTTCCTTATTGTTTATTTTGTTATTCTCATTTGTTCAAATATTATAACTACTTGTTTTAAATAAACGATTTTAAAATTATCACATTTTTATTTATAAATTAAATTCTAAAACCATGTTTTTAACTAAATTCTATTTAATTAACTTAATTATTCTACCATGTCACCTCCCGTACCCCGGGGCGTGACAAAATGGTGTCAGAGCTCAAGGTTATGAACCTTGGGAATTGTGCACACATAGGTACTACAATGAAATACCACTAACAGTCCAAATTTTGTTTTCAGAAGTGAGAGAACGGCACCTAGACATCGTTCGGCAGCAGATGTCGAGTTTGAAAATGATGAGGGCCATGTTTACTGCATTCCGACAGATAGCAGCTAAGGCAAGACCAGATGATTCTAAGGCTAGTCACTGGCATTTATATTTGAAGGAGTTTTGACGTGCATTTGTTCTGACTTTCGATGGAAATAGGGGCCCGCAGGTGGCAGAATATTGGTTAGATTCGATCGTGAAGCATATAGATACTCTCAGTGTGCCAGCGGAGTATCGTGTGAAATTTGTGGCATATAAGTTTGAAGGTAGTGTTAATACTTGGTGGAAGCAAGCTAAATGTTTAGAGAACAATGGTGACATCAGTTAGGATAGGTTCGAGGAGCTATTCTACGATCGATATTTTTCGCAGGGATACAGGGATCAAAAGGCGGCAGAATTCTATAAGTTGCAGCAAGGAGATATGTCAATACGGGAATATGAAGCAAAGTTCAATGAATTGGCTAGGTTTGCTCCATCTGTAGTGGCATCGGACGTGAAAAGTGCATCAAATTTCAAGACAGACTCAAAGCCCCTATTCGACGACAGGTGGTTTCCTTGCGACTCAGGAACTTTGGAGAGCTTGTGTCATCAGCAATATCAGTGGAAAATGATTACGCGCAGTACTATGAGAATCGAGCTAAGACATCAGGAGGACAACAAAGGAGCAGCAGAAGAAGCATCAGTAGTCAACCAACTCTGAGAAAGAACAAGCAGGGTGGCATGAACAACGGTAGCAGCAATTCATCTAGCAACGGGCGCAGCAACCCCTACAGCTTCCATTGTCACTATTGTCAGCAGCCGGGACACATTAAGAGGAATTGCCCGATTAGGAGTGCTCGCCTAGGATTTCAGACCGGAGAAGGAGCTAGTCATCAGCCTCAGCTTCGGACTCTACCTCAACCTCAACAGTACCCTCAGCTTCCATTCCATCAGTTCTCACCTTAGCAACTGCCATATTCAGAGCAAGGACAACAACCGCAAAACTTTTAGCGTAACGTCCCTCAATACCAAGCGTCGAGTATAGCCAGCGTGTAGTCGCCATCATCGCAGCAGTATCGACCAATTAACCCAGGACCTAGCAGTGTTGGTAGAGGAAGAAGGAAAGCTCCAATACAGGTTCACATGATGACATCAGGAAGTTCAGATGCCTAGACCAGTAACGCAGTTGTCGATGGTATGATTATGGTTTCTCAGTCTCTAACACACGTGTTATTTGATACTGGTGCCACTCATTCTCTCATTTTGAAGTCTTTTTGTACATGCCTTAGGATTATATATAGAAAAGTTTGACAAACCCTTAGTTATAGCTTCACCCTTGGGGCGGGTGTGTGTGAATAGTTTTGTAAAGCTTGTAAAATAAAGGTTGGGGATGAGATTTTGAAAAGTGATTTGATTGTGATCCCCATGAGTTCATATGATGTAATCCTAGGGATGGATTGACTGTCTAGATACAGTGCAGTAGTAGACTACCAACTTAAGAAAGTAACCCTAGTGTCCGATGAGGGGACGGTGATCACTTACTAGGGTGGTGGTGATCGACTGATGAGTGAATGTCTTGTAAAAGCATGTCTCATAGGGCAGAAGAATGCAGATTGCTATACGTTTCTCATGAATTTGGAAGGAAAGCCCAGTGTTTAAGGAAGACGTGTAGTGATTCCAATGGTAGACGAATTTGAAGATGTCTTCCTCGACGAGCTACTAGGATTACCACCGCATCAAAAAATCGAGTTTGGTATTGAATTGTTTCCAAGAACAGCATCGATTTTCATAGCACCTTATCGGATGGCACCGGCAGAAATGAAGGAACTTAGGAAGCAACTTCAAGAGCTTGCTGATAAGGGATACATCTAGAATAGTACATCACCGTGGCGAGCACCGGTTTTGTTTGCAAAGAAGCATGATGAAACTCTCAGGTTATGCATAGATTATCGACAGTTGAATCGGGTCATAGTGAAGAATAAGTATCCTCTGCCTAGGATTGACGAGTTATTTGATCAGTTGGGAGGCTCACGGTACTTCTCAAAGATAGACTTGAGGTCAGGATATCATCAACTCAGGGTTACGAAAGAGGACATTCCTAAGACAGCTTTTAGAACTCGGTATGGACATTTTGAATTTCTGGTGATGTCCTTTGGATTGACAAACGCTCCGGCAGCTTTCATGGATTTGATGAATAGGATATTTAGGCCTTACTTGGATCAGTTTGTGATCATGTTCATCGACGACATCTTGGTTTATTCTAAGACTTGGGAGGAGCACGAGCAGCATCTCAGGATCGTGCTTCAGACTCTACGAGAACATCAGTTGTATACTAAGAAGGAAAAGTGTGAGTTTTGGTTGATAGAGTTCAAATTCCTTGGTCATGTCATCTCCGAGCAGGGTATTTCGGTGGATCCGTCTAAGATAGAAGCCATAGTGGATTAGGAACGACCGAGGAATATGGCAGAGATCCGCAGCTTCTTGGGACTCGCAGGATATTACAAGAAATTTGTGAAAGATTTTTCAAAGATAGCAACACTGTTGACGAGGTTGATTAGGAAGAATGTCAGGTTTGAGTGAAGTGAAGAATGTGAGTTTGCTTTTCAAGAATTGAAGAATCGATTGACTTCAGCTCTAGTATTGATCATTCCCAGTAGCGATTTGCCGTACGAGGTTTACACGGATGCTTTAGGATGCGGACTCGGGTGTGTGTTGATGCAGCATGGATGTGTGGTAGCATATGGATCGAGACAGTTATGACCTCACGAATGGAATTACCTTACTCATGATTTAGAGCTCGCGGCAGTGATTCATGCGTTGAAGATCTGGAGATGTTATTTGTATGAAGCGACATTTTAGGTTTTCTCCGACCACAAAAGCTTAAAGTATTTGTTTACTTAGAGGGATTTGAACTTGAGGCAGCGAAGATGGATAGAATACATGGAGGATTATGATTTCACGTTGCAGTATCATCCTGGGAAAGCTAACGTCGTTGCGGATGCGCTTAGTCAAAAATTTTCAAGGATACTTGCATATTTAGCTCTCGAAGATTGGAAAAGGGATGCGATAGTAAGTGAGCTCAAGCTATAGTATCATGAAAACTACGATCGTATTTCAGTATACCACATGGAGACGACCCCAGCTCTTGTTCAGATGGTGAAGCAGAATCAATGGCAGGACCAACATCTTTAGGGAATCTGGATGCGAATTCAAAACAGAGAGCAATTCGAAGAATGAAGGATACATGTGAATGGATCGTTGTACTTCTGGGAGCGTCTAGCAGTTCCAGCTATTGCAGAAGTGACGAAGGCCGTAATGGACGAAGCTTATATGTCTTAACTCACCATTCATCCAGGAAGCACGAAGATATACCTTGATCTTAGGAGGCAATATTGGTGGAGAGGTATGAAGAAGGATATCCGAGAATACGTGGCCAAGTGTGCAATTTGTCTTCAAGTGAAAGCCAAGCATCAGTCATTTCCTATTCCAGGGTGGAAATGGGAGCACGTGACGATGGATTTCCTTACCGGATTGCCAAGGACGGAGCAGCGGCATGATGCGATTTGGGTTGTGGTCGACAGGTTAACAAAGTCAACTCATTTCATTCCATTTAGGTCGACGTGTTTGAGGAGGATTCTTAGGGAATTGTATATGCAGAACCTAGTAAGATTGCATAGAGTTCCTTTGTCCATCACCTCAGATAGGGATACCAGGTTCAATGCCAAGTATTGGAGGAGCTTTCAGGAGGCCATGGGTATAGATTTGAACTTTAGCACGGCATTTCATCCTTAGACCGATGGGCAATCTGAGCGGGTTATTCAGATTCTCAAAGACATTGCGTGCATGTGCATTAGATTTCGACAGGAACTGGAAGAAGTATTTGCATCTGGTGGAGTTTGCATACAACAATAGCTATCAATCGAGTATTGGTATGGCACCGTTTGAAGCATTATATGGACGACCGTGTCGATCGCTAGTGTGTTGGGCCGAACCAGAAGATAGAGTTATTCTTGGACCGGATGAGATTCGCGATACCAATGAGAAGATCGTCGTGATTCGAGACCGACTAAGAGCAGCTCAGAGTCGACAAAAGAGTTACGCATATAGAAAACGTTGACCCTTGGAATTCGAGGTTGGAGACTTTGTACTCTTGAAGGTATCGCCTCGTAAAGGCATTTCGCGATTCAAAGTAAAAGGAAAACTTACACCAAGATATATTGGACCGTTCGAGATCATTCAACGTGTTGGTGTGGTTGCTTATCGACTCAACCTTCCTCCGAAACTTTCGCATGTTCATGACGTATTTCATGTGTTGATGCTTCGGAAGTATCCACCTGAGCAGGATAAGATCATTTCGTTCCAGGACGTGCAACTTCAGGAAGACACGACGTATAAAGAAGTACCGATCCAAATCATCGATCGTAAAGTGCTTAGTTTGCGTCATCATGAGATCCCGTTAGTTAAGGTCGTGTGGCAGCATCACAGGGTTGATGAAGCCACTTGGGAATTAGAGTCGAGTATGCGGGAGTTGTATCTGCATTTGTTTTGTTTTTAAATTGATTTGTAAATTTCAAGGACGAAATTTCTTTTAGGGGTAGAGAGTTGTAACACCCCGAAATTTATTAAGTGTTATTAGAATGTAAAATGATAGATTAGTGTGCCATAATGATTATTTTAAACTTAATTTGATCACTTTGTGAAATTTCTAAACTTATAATACTTTTGATTATTTTAATAATTTTTAATTACTCTTGATTAATTTTAATTGTTATTTTTAAATTTTAATAAAATGATTTGTTAAATACCAAGTAGCTTTTAT
>CAMOHE010033413.1:0-15811 GCA_946598075.1 Artocarpus hirsutus | reverse complement strand
ACTTGTTGGTTGTACCATAAAACTTTAACTAGAGGTATCTTCTTATTCCTTAATTCCTTTTCTTCTCGTGTCAGAATTTGAACTGGTTTCTTTTCATAAGATAGATTCTCTTGTACGTTAATTTCCTCAAGCTGCAGAACATGTGATGGATCAGGTACATACTTCTTTAACATGGATACATAAAACACGTTATATACTGATGCCATTTCAGGGGGTAAAGCCAACTTATAAGCTACATTGCCTCCTCTTTCTAGAATTTCAAACGGTCTAATATATCTTAGGCTGAGTTTTCCTTTCTTTCCAAACCTGATTACTCCTTTCATTGGCGTTACCATCAGGAAGACCAAATCTCCTACTTGGAATTCTAGGGATTTTCGTCATCAATCTGCATAACTCTTTTGACGACTAAAGGCAGTTTCTATTCGTTGATGGATTAGTTTCAAATCCTCCATCGTCCTTTGCATGAAATCTGTAGTTGATAACGTTTTTTCTCTAGTTTCGTACCAATGCAGTGGCGATCTACATCTTTTTTCGTATAGAGTCTCTTATGGAGCCATTCTTATGGAGGTTTGATAGCTGTTATTATAAGCAAATTCGATTAATAGAAGCTTTTTATCCCATCCTCCTTTGAAATCTAACACACAGGCTCTTAACATATCTTCCAAAGTTTGAATGGTCCTTTCAGACTGACTATCCGTTTGAGGGTGGAAGGCTGTGCTAAATTTCAGCTTCGTTCCCATTGCTTAGTGAACACTCTTCCAAAACTTAGAAGTGAACCGGCCATCCTGATCAGAAATAATAGACTTTGGAACTCCATGGTATCTAACTATCTGGGCAACGTATAGTTTAGCTAATTGTTCCACTGCTGAGTTTAATGGGTAAGAAGTTGGTCGATTTAGTCAATCTATCCACGATTACCCATATAGCGTCGTGTCCCCCCATAGTTCTAGATAGCCTAGTCACTAAATTCATAATTATCTGGTCCCATTTTCATTTTGGAATTTCAATCTTCTATAATTCGCTTGCCAGTTGTCGATGTTATGCCTTCACTTTTTGACACATGAGGCATTTGTTGACAAATCTCGCAACGTCATTCTTCATTCCATGCCACCAATAGTGCTCTTTCAAATCTTGATACATTTTAGTAGCTCTTGGATAAGCCTCGTACGGTGCTTCATGAGCCTTTTCCAATATTTGCTTCTTTAATTCGTTATCGTTGGAAATGCATAATTTTCCTTTTTAATGGAGAATGCCATCTTCCAATATGCTAAATTCCACTTCTTTATTCTCAAGGACCTCAGCCTTAGCTTTGAGCAGCAATGGATCTGCTTCTTTAAATTCTCCAAGATAGCGGGTCGGAAGGATAGATTGGCTAATCCTCTTGTGACTTAGCTCTATTCTCGCTTCTATCAAGTCCTTCTAAGAGGTCTCGGTATTAATCGCACCATTGCAAGCAAAGGCGTTGCTCTACAACTGAGGGCATCGGCCACTCAGTTAGCCTTTCAATGGTGATATAAATTTTACAGTCGTAGTCTTTAACTAATTCGAGCTACCTTCGCTGTCTCATGTTGAGTTCCTTCTGCGTGAAGATATACTTTAGACTCTGGTGGTCCATATAAATCTTGCATTTAGCTCCATACAAGTAGTGACACCAAATCTTCAATGCAAATACTTCCGTCGCTAACTTTAAGTCATGCGTCGGATAGTTTCTTTCATGATCCTTTAGTTGCTAGGATGCATATGCAATCACTTTTCTATTTTGCATAAGTACAGCTCCCAATCCCCTTTTTGATGCATCACTGTAGATCATAGAATTTCCTAGGTCCGGGTTAGGTATAGTTAGTACTGGTGCACTTATGAGTCATCTTTTTAACTCTTGGAAGCTTTCTCACATCTATTAGTCTATTCGTACTTTGCTGCTTTTTGTGTAAGAGCCGTAAATGATGCTGTAGTCTGGAGAATCCTTTTACAAATCTTCTGTAACAACTCATCAAACCGAGGAAACTCCTAATTTCGGTGACACTCTTTGGTGTAGGCCATTTATTTACCGCTTCAACTTTAGAAAGATCAATAGATACTCCATCCTGTGACACCACATGTCCTAGGAAATGAACTTTTTCCAACAAAAATTTATATTTCGAGAACTTGGCATACAACTGATGTTTTCTCAACAACTGTAGCGCAATCCTCAAGTGTTTCCCATGTTCCTCTGGCGTTCTTGAATAGATAAGGATATCGTTGATGAAAACTATAACGAATTTATCGAGATAATCCTTAAAAATCTGATTCATAAGATCCATAAAAGCTGCGGGGGCATTAGTTAATTCAAATGGCATAACGCAGAATTTGTAATGCCTATGACGTGTCCAGAACGCTGTCTGTGGCACGTCTTCTTCCCTGACTTGAAGTTGATGATATCCAGAGCATAAGTCAATCTTTGAGAATACCAACGCTCCTTTTAATTGATCAAATAAGTAGTCAATCCTAAGAAGGGGGTACTTTTCTTAATCGTGATTTTGTTCAGTTCCCGGCAATCAATACACATTCGCAAGGTTTCATTTTTCTTCTTAACAAATAAAACAAGAGCTTCCCATGGGGAATGACTCGGCCGAATAAACCCTTTGTCCAGTATTTCTTGTAATTGCACCTGAAGCTCTTTGAGTTCTCCTAAAGACATACAATACGGTGCCTTCGATATCGGGGCTGTATCTGGCGTCAATTCAATCTTGAACGAAATCTCCCGTTTCGGTGGTAAGCCTGATATCTCCTCCAAAAACACGTCAACAAATTCTTTTACTATAGGGACCTTCTCTGGTCCTAACTGTGCCTCTTATTCTGTATTTACCACATTCACCAGATAACCGGCGCATCCACTTTCTAACATCTTTCTTGCTTTCAGCACCAAAATTAGTGTCTTCGGAGCCTTAGGAATCTTTCTTGAATATACAAACTTCTCACTTTCGGAGGGTCGGAATGTAATCTTATGATGTCGGTAGTTGATCTTGACAGTGTACTTTCTCAAGAAATCCATTCCCAAGATAACGTCATAATCTTATATATCAATTATTATTAAATCGATATACAATTCTCTTCCACAAATGATGATGGGTATGTGACATAACAAATAATCAGAATCTAGTACCACCCCAGAGGGAAGTGCAGTTCTAAAAGTCTACTATATCCTATCTCCTTCATTTCTTATTCGTTTAGCAAACTTAAGCGATGCAAATGAATGTGTTACTCCAGAATCAAATAAAACATAAGCATCAGTATTGGCAACAGAAAATTGATCTATCACCACTAATGAAGTTCCCGCATTATCCTCTTTCTTCATGTAGGCATAACTAAAATCAGAACAAAAAAATGGTGCATAGTACAACTCTTACCAACATTTTCATTGTGTCTTGATTTGCCTTCACATCCATAATGTTGGACAACAAAGTACAGGTTGCATTATGATTGTTGTCAACACCAGTGTTCATCTCTATATTCCCACCAAAATAATTTCTACTCCTCTCCCTATTTCCATCATTTTCCAACGTTTTGTCATTTTCATCCTTATAGTGCCACCACTCATGGCACCCACATTTCCTATCATGGCACTTAAACATTAGACTATTTGGATTATTTACTCTCACTGATTATAACTTCAGCCTTGTATTTGCAGTTGCACATCCTATTACGGAACTTGATGTCAACCCCCCCTCCTTGCCTTTCCCCATAACTCGAGCATGACAATAGCATCTTCAGTAACTCTAGCAGCACAAAATATAAGATACCTCAAAGTGAAAAGAAGATATTTCACAAGTAAGAAAAAAAAAGAATAAAAAAACGTTGCAGAAATAAATTAATAAATACATCTCATCAAGCACATGGTGTGCCTTATAAAATATATTCCAAAACCATATTCATACAACACTATGACAAACTATACTTTATAAAGCACATTCTCAATATGACTTTTAGTCTTTCTAACCACAATTGCCGAAATAAATATGGCAAGATCATTAATCCTAATTGTTCTTAAAAATGCCTTACCAAGCCACCTTGCTGAGCGGAAGAAAACAGGGTTCTATAATCATCAATCCAACATCTTTCAGTAGGTAATGTATAGCCAATACCACAAGACTCGGTTGAAAACAAGATTCAGAACTACTTCGAGATAGAAGAGATGAGGAAAATAGGGGAAAAAAAGAAAGACACAAAGAGAAAAAAAAAAACACAAACAAATGACAATAAAAAGAAAGAAAGAAACAGGTTCTTTTTAGGGTTTTGGGTGTTTGGTTGCAGGCATGATAATTTTTAAATTTTTTTGACTCAAAATTTCAATCAAATGATTATATTTTATAAAAAGGATGATTTTATCTTTTCGTGTCCTAAAAAAAAGCACCGTTGTATTAAGAAAAAATTTTCTAAAAGATTAAGGTACTAACATGAAAATTTCAAAAATAGAATACTAAACTTATATTTCGATATAATACAGACTACTAAAATAAATTATTTTTTCTTTTTTTAAGTAGGAAACTTTGAGGAATCCAATAAAATTTGGCTCAACCTCATCAGCTTTTCAAATTCTCTACAATATGAAATAACACGTTTGATATATTTCTTTGTTTTTTTATTCATAATTAGTGAGTTTTTCAATTTATAAAAATAAACTGCTTTAATTATTATTTGAAAATAATAATATTGTAGTTATTAAATATGAAGTAAAACACATCAAATAACAACAGTTAAATGCTAAAAACATGACAAATCTTATATAGGGAGAAAGAACAAAATAGTATATTTAGGTTAAAACTTAGTAAATAATGTTATATAGTTTCAAAGTATGCAGTAAATAGTATATCATGAGAAATTGAGAACAAAAACCTAAAAATACCCCTACTACTTTCTCTTTTATATCTCTCACCTACCAACGGTTGGAAAATACAATATTACTTTGGTAATACTGTATTACCATGTAAATATAAAAATTCACCGACGACTACGCCAAACCGCCAACGACTAAGAAATACAGTATTACTCTGATAATACTATATTACTGTATAAATACCAAAATTCTCTGATAACTGTGTCACACCACCAACGGCTGAAAAATACAGTATTACTTTGGTAATAAATAATGTATTATCGTACAAATGCAAAACTTCACTGGTGACTTTCGTTGGACAGCTGACAGTTGGAAAATATAGTTTTACTCTAGTAATTCTATATTACCACGTAAATACAAAAATTCAACAGCGACTACGTCAGACCGCCAACGACCGAAAAATATAGTCTTACTCTGGTAATATTGTATTATCGTCATGGGTGCAAATTTAGATGAAATTTCAAAAATTTTGAGGTATCGAAATATCTTTCTACCATAATATCGATTTCGGCAAAATATCAAAGAAATATCAAAAATATCAATAAATATCAATAACTAAAAACTTATAATGTACTTTGTACAAAATTTTGATACATATCGTCGAAATTTCAACCAAATTTTGGTAATGTCAAAAAATTACAAAATTTAATATATTTTTTCCCTTTAATAATCTATCAGTATTTTATACTTTCAATGAATAAATATTTCTATGAGTTTATAGTCAATGAATTTGGGATCCAATTATAACAACTCTTCTAATGAGGCTCCTCATACTTATTATATATACAATCAGGACTTTGAAAAGTATGATGGTCATGGAATTTTTAATTATCTTCATTTGAGCATACCGACACTATCTCATTCAAACAACTGGAATAATTCACAATTTCCATTTATAGAAATTAATGTAGTGAGAAGAAGTCAAGAAACATATATGTGGCATATTCATAACTATATTCAACACTACTCAAATAATATCATGGCACCAATATTGTTTGAATCAAGATAGAATCTCACCTATGTTTGAGCTTCATATAACTTCTTTTTGGTGTTAACATATATATTATGTATGAAGTTTATTATGTAAATCATTTTTATTTATGTTTGTTTTTAATATTTATTATATCCTAAAGTATTAGAGATACATTCAATGTAAAATTTTTATAATTTGTGTTAAAATTTTCATCGATATCGATATTTTATTCAAATTTTTCATAAAATTGAAGTACCGATATTTTCATTCTTGATTATCGTGTAAATACAAAAATTCACCTACGACTACACCAGACCACTGATGGCCAAGAAATACAGTACTACTTAGATAATATTGTATTACCATGTAAATACAAAAATTCACCAAAGACTACATTGGGCTGTCAGTGGCCAGGAAATACAGTATTACTCTGTAATACTGTAGTACCGTGTAAATACAAAAACTCACCAACGACTTCATCAAACCTCCAGTGGTAGGAGATACAATATTTATTTGTAACTATATTTATATGTAAATACAAAAATTTACCAGCCACTTCAGCAAACCACCGTGGCTGGTAAATATAATATTTACTGATAAATACTGCATTTACATATAAAGGCACAAATTTACCGATGGTTCATCAACACTGACGACAACACCAGCGACTAAGAAATGCAGCATTTACTTGTAATTATTGTATTTACGAGTAAATAAAAAAATTAACTGACAACTTCATTAGACTATTAACGGTTGAAAAATATTGTATTTACAGGAAAATATCATATTTACATGTTAAAAAACATATTTATCAAAAAAATTATAAAATTACTGGAATGCATACGGCACCGTCACCAACCAAAAATATTGTATTTACCAGTAAATCCATCAAGAACAAGTTCATAAAGAACATAAAATAATCTTCACACAATTTTTTTTAATTTATATATATTTTCGGATCCTAAAAGAACTATGTTTCAGAGAGAGGAAAAAAACCTATGACATGCCATACTTGGGTTTAATGTTACGACCCTAGAGAAAGGGCAACGACGTCTGCTCTGGCAAAGACAAAGAAGTCTTGATGTGTCTTTCGGTGGTAACGCGATCCAGACGATGGTGATAGAGAACGTGCTGAGTTGGGAGAGAGATCCACACGAACTCCCGAGTGGCAGCTCCATCCCCTTTGACGCGACTATTCCTTGGTTTGATATTTCCGTCGACGATAAAAATCAACTTACGAGCTCTTCACAACGTTGCACCATAGATATATGCGAGCAAACAAATCTCGACAAAGCAGATTTGGAAATGATATGTGACTTAGAAGAAGCGGTCCAATGAGCAGCGATGGCTAGAGCTTTGGATTGGAAACGACGAGGATGGATTGCAATGGCGATGGAGTTTCTCCACTTTTCTTTGTCATCGTCGGAGAAGGCAACATTGAAATCTCTGGTGCAATCAAAATCAATGCCAACGAAGACGAAATGGCGTGCGTGAACTCTGTCGCCCCAATCTGCTCGATTCAGTTTCTGTAGATCTCCTTAGGGGCCGTCGAGATTCTCCAGGAATCACACCACCGTCGCGGTCGGCGCCAAAGAGTCGATGGAATTGGCAAACCAAAGAGAAAGGAAGAGAGAGGGAAACAGACCTGAGAAAGGGAGTGAAGAGACAGAAATAGAGGAACCGAGGAGGGAGAAAGTAGAGAGAAAAATGAGACGAAAATGAAAAAAGACAAAAAAAAAAATAATCTAACTTTTTAAGGGTAGTTTTGGGTTTTTGTTTATTTTAAAATATTAATTATTTAAATATGTTATTATTTTTGCATATTTAGAAGTAGTGACAAAAGATACTAATAGAATAATAAAATCTACTATTTTGTATAATTTCCTTATAACATATTGTTATTTAAGCACAAAAACTATTGTGGTATTAGATAGTAGTTTTCCTACCCAAATAGTATGACATTTGCATATTAATCTAACACTGCATTAGATTTAGATTATAGATGCTCTTACAAAGAAGAAGCATAGGAGTAGGTGAAACTTTTTCTAATATATAATATCATATACACGTTCTCCTACTACACCTAAAGAACCACAAATAAGTCCTTATAAGACATCTTTATGGTTGGGTAGCGTCTACATAGGTGAAAATAATTTTGTTTTGATGAATGAAAAGTTTTGATAAATGAAAAGTTTTGAGGAATGATATTTAAAGTGTTTTTAAAATTTTTACCTCAAAAAATGTGAAAAAATATTTCTAAAAACACCAAAAATATTACCAAATTGTTTCGACTTAATAAAAAAGTTGTGTCGTTAATCCACCTAAAAGGAAAAAGCCAAAGAGGTGTAAGCTATCGGCATCGGTGGACATATTAACACTTTAATTCTACAAAAATATCAGAGAAAATATTGATATAGGTGAAAATATCATAAAAAATTTATAAAAATTACTGAAATTTGCATTAGAACATAATTTTAATACTTTTTGATAGCATGAACGTTAAAAAGATACATAAATAAACAAGTTTCACATAAAAAAAAAATCATACACATTACATTTCTTAATACCAAAAGGAACTTTTATGACGTTCAAATGTGGTCGAGATCCCATATTAATTCAAACGGTATTGGTACTATGACATGAATAATGTTAAATATAGTTACGAATATGCCATATATAGGTTTATTGATCACTTCTCACCCTATTTCCACAAATTAGAAACTGTGAATTCTTTCAATTGTTTGCCTGAGAAGACGGTGCTATGCTGAAATTGAGAATGAAAATATCGATATCGGTAGAAATATCGATACTCTAAATTCACTAAAATTTTGAAGAAAATATTGATATCGATTAAAATATTGAAAAAATTACAAACACTATAAATATTTATTTTATATTAAAATTTTGATATAAACTAAGATTGCGTAAAAAATAATACCCTATAAACCCTAATAAATTAATATTTTTACTAATTTATTATAGTATTGACCAAAATTTTCTTTAAAATGTAGCATTCGGACAAAAATTTTTCAATATTTTTAAAATTTCCTTGGAAAATTTAGAATTTTTAAAATATTACAACATCCTCTAGGATTAAATTAAAACACCCCTCAAAATTTTTTAAAAATTTCGATAAATATAAAAAAAAATTGTTTACACCTAAAAGATATCTCGGGACCTTCAAATTATGAAAATTTCTGTGGAAATTTCGAAAATATTGGAGAAATTTTTGTCTATGTTCCTCCCCCTGTGATCCTCCACCACAAATTGAAATAATTCAACTCAAAAAAAAAAAAAAAAAAAAGTTATCGCTGCCAGTGAAAACTTCGAAAAATGATGCCCATATTATTCCTGTTGGACGTGTCACTGGAGACAATAATACATGAAACAAATACTTTGAATGAGTGTCTAGCGAAATCACGACAACAAACCCCAAAAGCCTAGCAAAGAATCAATGATGAATCTGTTCAAAAAAAATTATTGGAAGATATAAAATCAATGATTCTCAAATATGACTGGATGACCGATCAGTCTTCGGAAAACAAAATTGCTGTTTCTTAAAGAGAGCGAGTGTTGATGCATTTTAGACTTCTATTGAACGTGTAAACTCTGCCAGACGAAATGTTTGCCGTAACTGTAGTCCCTCTATAGTGTAACCTTTTAACAGAATTATGATCCTTGGACCAAAGACCAACTTCATGAAGATCTCCCTCCTTCCAGCATATGTTTACCGTCACCCCACCGCGTGCCTTGAGTCCTTTTACACAACCATTCGCCCATTTATCATGTGGCAAAGCAGGAAGTAAAAACAGGTCCTTAGTGGTACTTTGGACAAGCATTTCCGCAACCGCTGCTGAAAATCTGCCAGCAAAAAATGAGGAATAATTGATCAGCAATCACTAATGCTATTTGTGTTACTTTTAAGGCAGCGATTTTTAACGTCAAGGCTTCTAGACTGGTGTTTTGAGTCGACTGCTGTTAAAATTCATTTCATACACCATATTTATTTGAGCTATTAACTATTGTGCAGTAGATTCAGTTAGACTATTTGATGAAAATAATGAAATTCAATTCCAAGCAAAGTTGGTTGATCATGGACGTAACACGTGTGAAGAATGTGGCTTACCCAAAGTTGGCATCTATCTGGAACGGAGGGTGAGCTGTAAATAAGTTACTATACAGGCCTCCCTCATAATCACTCTCATGATCTGGATCCACCAAGTTGATTAGATGCTTGATCATACGATATGCGTGCTCACTGTTGTGAAGACGAGCCCACAATGCAGCTTTCCAGGTAGTTGACCATCCTGGGCTTTCCTCTCCTGTTCATAAGGTGCAAAATACATAGATGATCATCAAACTAATTAGAACTTTCCAAGTAAGATCAAGATCATCAAGGTGGAAACAACCGTGTTGAGTTTCATAAATGTTCATGAAACCTAATACCAAAGAGAGATATTTTCATCCGGTTAGTTATCATGCACAAACCTCTTTTGAAAAGGGTATAATCTGCAGCTTTACAGAGGTCTGGAGTTTTCTCGAGTGTTATTGTGTGCCCTGGAAACAGGCCAAAAAGATGTGATACATGTCGATGATGTGGGTCTGGATCCTCAAAATCTTCTGCCTGCCATAAGGGGGAGAGGGTATCAAAGTGCACACTTAACAGCTCCACAAAATAGATCGACTTCATTAGACATACAAGATGATAGGACCTTCACAAGGTTTTGTGATATGGAGATAAAAAATGCTGGCTCACCCATTCCATAATGGAACCATCTCTAGCGATCTTCATTGGTGGAAGCTTCAGTTGAGCCTCTCGAACTTTTCCAACAAGAGCATCCTGACTTCTCCCCAAAATCTGTTTATGAGAAAGTACTGTTATCAAAAAGTACAAAGCTTCCACAGAACAAGAGTTAATGCTTACAATGAATGGGGAAGAGCTGAACCTCAGCAGCGGAAACAATTTCGGAGAAAACTTCTTTTATGATTGAAATGTCCATGGTTGTTGAGTAGCTCACACTGGCAGGCTTGCCCTCTGGGGAAACAAACATGTGTTCTGGAGAAGTTGATGGGTTGGTTTCTAGAAATCCTCCGTGGCCTTCAATCAACCAATCCAACAGAAATGATGCACATCCTTCCAACAAAGGATATGCCTTATTTTTTAGAAAATCCTAATCACATGGAAAATATTAGCAATCATTTACCTACCAGAAGTTCTGGATTAAATAAAAGTAGGACATACACAGATTATTAAGACTAGCCACAAAAGGATATTTTAGTGGCATCAAAGTGCTTTTCAATTACTATAAAATCAGAACAATCTTAGGTCTACCGCAGTCATACTGGCCAATAATGAATTTAAACAAGGCATTGGCTACGAAATAATGTAAAAGGATTGAAGGATGAGAAATAAGAGCAGCAAGAGGTTACTTTGTCCATTGTGTAAGCAAAATGTTCCCATAGGTGGGTACAAAGCCAGGCGCCTCCCATTGGCCATAAAGCCCACACAGCTTCACCTCGATCTGGTGATGTTTTTGCCCATAGGTCAGACACTTGATGTGCAACCCAGCCATCGGCTTCATAGTTCACCTTAGATTTTCAGTCGGCGTGAATGAGAAATTTCATGCATAGGATAGGTACAAATGCTAAAAAAAAAAAATTGCAAATTCTCAAGTTTGCAACAATGTTAATGCTTCAATTTACAAGGACCGAGTTCACAAAAAAATTTGATTCTGAAAATGATTCATTGATTCCTTCTACAAGTTTTTCTATATGCACTTTAATTACAACCCAGATACTTGAGACTTTCTCATGTTATGGGGGAAAATAAAACTAAAACCCAATATTGTAACTAGAAAGAGCAGACTCTTACTTTTGCAGTTTTACTCCCATTTACAGATAGAGAAGAAGTGCAATCAAACAATGGATCTTGGCATTCTTTAAGGTTGCAAGGAAGAGAAGGCCAATAGTTCATTTGAAGATTAATGTTCAGGTGAGGAGCCCCACTGCAAGTTAAAGAGTTCAATGAGTTAATGCCGCATAGAATGCCGATGTAAATTAATGTGTTTTAAAAGATGTTTAGATACAAAAAGAGAAAGATAGAGATGAATACGTACTCCCATGCAGGCTCAACATCCTTGTTCCAAATGCCCTGCAGGTTTGCCGGCTGAGTACCAGGTCGGGAACAAGCTATAAGCAAATAACGACCATATTGGAACAAAAGCTCCACAAAGGAAGGATCTTCATCGGTTTTAAAAGACTTCACCCTCTCTGCAGTTGAAACAGAAACAGCATTGCTTCCACTAAAATCCGACTCAGCTTTACACGCCAAAAGTTTCTCCTTCTCCAATGGCCTATTTCTCGAAACGCCTTTGGAGCTTCCTGAAAGTCGCAACGAGACGCGGTGGAAAAGATTCTGATAGTCGCTCAAATGATGAGCCAAAAGATCTGAATACGACAGCCTGCTTATTGAATTTATTGCGTTGATAGAATCAGAAGTCGGATCTTTCTTAGAATCAGTAGGCTTTGTAAAGGGACCGTCAAACGAAGATGCAGCCACTAAAAGCAAAACAGCCCAATCTGAACCTTCAATCCTCAGCTTCTTGTCCTCCAAAACCTGTATTGCCCCATTGCTCTCACTAATCTGTACATCAAGCACAGCAGAGAACTGAATTCCCTTTGGATTATCGTTCGCGTCTGCGTTCACTTTTGGAGGGATCCTTTTACCAGGACAACTGCTTTCCATCACAATTCGGTTCTTCCCATCCGCCTGGGAGTGATGATGCATTTTGCTGTCTAGGGACACTGTAAACGAAAGAGACTTTGGTTTGCTTGCAGAAATCCTTGTTACTATGACTTGATTGGGATTCGAAGCAAAATGCTCCCTTGTAAATTCTACATCACCAACAGAATATTTAACTATTACCATTGCGGTATCCAAGTCCAACTCTCTGCTGTAAGTTTCCTTGGCATAATCAAGATGAGACTCATCAAATTCGAGCTTGATATCGCCCAGTAGTTGGTAAACCTTTCGTCACACAACATTTTACACATGTCAGAATATTATCAAGCTTACTCATGAACATGAATTTCACGAAATTGACCTCTAAAAAAACTAATTAATATTATATTGAAGATAAAGAAATTGGCATACATCAGAAGGCTCTCCTGATAATTTGACTGCTTCTTGTGTAGCTTCAACATATTCCCCATTATCCACAAGTTTCCTAACCTGCGCCAGTGCCTCAGGAGCATTGGGATTGGTGTAGTTTCCAGGTATTCCAGTCCAAAGCGTGTCCTCTGCAGCAATGCAAAGTCTTTTAACATAACAAAGCTTTTATTTCAATCGTTTCTCACTTTCGCACGTAAAAAGAAAGAAAAAAACTTGCTCTGATAACCAAAAAAATCAATAATTGCAGTTTGGTCAGTAATGCAAATACGAAAGAGAAGTAAAGCGTTTATCTTGAATCATGCTTGGTTTACTACACTAATCGAGTAATCCAAAGAACAGATCACGTGAAAAAAAAAAAAATCAACCTAGCAAAATCCCCCAACCAATGAAGTCGGTTTTAACTTTTAACTCTCAAAAATCATGTTTCAAATACCAGTTTTTCTAAAACAGAGAGGAAACGAGATTGTGGAGGTTCACCATTGAGCTGGAGAGTTTCAGAGGCGACGCCACCCCAGACCATGGCTCCGAGTCGGCCATTGCCGATCGGAACCGCGTCGGTCCAGTGCTTGGCCGGCTCAGTAAACGTGACCTTCAAAGGCTTGGAATCCTCTTCTTCGTTCACCGAACCAGTCGGCCTCCAGAGGTCCTTCTCAGCTGGCCTCTGCACCAAAACCCATTCTCCGTCCTCCATAGCCGCTTTTCCTCGAGAGCTCAGATATTTTTCTTCTATTAATCTTTTCCTCTTTTGGCACAGGGTTTTGGGTAGCTGAGAAGGAGCATTTGATGTTCACGCGGTAATGGATCACGAAGTGAGTGAAGAAAGAAAGAAAGTAGGTAGGTCCCACAGTTTCTTCTGTATCCTTTTGGAAAAGCCTTTTAGTTACTGTTTTCGGAGGGTTTCTCAGTGGCCACGTGTTGTCCTCAGTCACGATGAGCAACACACAACGAAAAACGTCGAGAGTATGGTCCTTCTATGTGGTAATTGGGCTGTAAAGTTTAAGGAAACGAGGATAGTAACTGGCAAATAATGGGTTAAATTTAAGACAAGAGATATGGACGGTTGAGATTTGGTTTGGCGGTGGTGTTGTTGCTTTGTTGATGGTTTTTGCGCAGTTATTATATGGCGGTGGGTTGGTTTTAAACTAACTATCTCCTACGTCACTGCACGCATGGCGGTCGTGCGGACGAAATCACGGGGCGAGAAAACCCAGACAGACTGATTGTCATTTTGCAAGAATATGTGATTAGTATTAAAAAATATAAAAAAAATGACGTGCCCATGTTCCCTAATAACTTGATTATCTTTTAATAATATATATATATAGAGAGAGATTTGGATAAATAACTTTATGAAAAAAAAATTTTTGGTCAAGGGTCTCTTATTTTTTGACATCAAAAAATTAAGCTTTTTATGTAAAAAAATTAGATTTTTTTCATCATGTTAAGGTTCTTTTCTTATTTCAAATTATTTTCTTTATCTTGTTGAAGTTTTTTTAAAAAAAACTGAAACTGTTTCTTTGTCTAGAAAAACCTTGATTTTTGTACCCAAAAAAAAAGATCATTTACTTAATTAAAATTTTTTGATGGCCTTTTTTTCAAATTTTCCCATATATATATATATATATATATATATATATATTAAGAGTACTAGCAGTATTTTTTTAACTCTCTTTTATATTCTTTGCATTTAAGTGAAATCTATTATCTTATTTTTTATTTAAATAATAATTTATTATGCTAGTGGATTCTATTTGTCAAACTCAAGAGTGTCAAAAGGAGTGAAAAAAGAGTAAAGTTAGCATTCCTCTATTTTTTTTTCTTGCTAAATAATTCTTTTCTATGAGACAGATGAAGTTGTTTCTTGTTATATTGGAACTTATTTGCCAAAATTTCTAATTTTAATTGTTTGGTTTGAGTTATGTGTATTTTTTAGTAGTTGTAATTGGTTTTGTAAGTTTAATTTTTATATCTTATTTTTCTTTATAGGTGGTTGTCTCCCTAATCAAATTTTGACATGTTATTTAACTATTTAGTGTTTGCACTTTAGTGCTTATTATAGGGTCAGGCTTTAATTTCAAAAATCATGGTATATGCTTTTGAAGTGATACCTAATGAGAAGCAAGATTTGAAGAGTGATTAAAAACCAAGTTGAAACTTAAAATTTGAACTTAAAAATTATAACATACTATAACATGTGAGAATTTTATAATGTATTTATAACACCCCGAAGTTAATTAGATGTTATTGGAATGTAAAATGGTAGATTAGTGTGCCATAATGATTACTTTAAACTTAATTTGATTCTTTTGTGAAATTTCTAAATTTTTGTTGTTTTATTCTTTTAATAAATTTTAATTATTCTTAATTAATTTCAATTGTTATTTTAGAATTTTAATAAAATGATTTGTTAAATACCAAGTAACTTTTATTTGAAAACAGTGTGTTGTTGCACACGGTTTTGTGTAACTGATTTTCTCTCTCTTCCTCTATTTATTTCACTTCACTCTCTCTCTCATTCATTTTTCTCTCTCTCCTCTCTCGCTCATCTCTCTCGGTTTCACTCTTTCTTTCTCACATTCTTTCTCAGAAATTTTGAAACAAAATTTGATTTTAAGCTTTGGGATTGTGGATTGAAGGCTCGGGAACGCGATTGAGCAACCACAAACTCGAATCAAAGCTTCGATTCAAGGTTAGTTTCTAAATTTCAAAACTTTTTCAATTTTTCAATTTTTCTTGCATTTTGAAATCTAAGCTTTTCTAAGCTTAGAAAACCTTCAATCTAGGTTAGATGAAC
>CAMOHE010033407.1:0-12650 GCA_946598075.1 Artocarpus hirsutus | reverse complement strand
TTTGAAAGTTGCTTGTTTCTAATTCATATTCATTTATTGTAGTAAGCAAAGTCTAATATATATTTATTTAAGTGCTAAATTAATATAATCTAAAATGTTTTACAAAAGTTTTTTAAGAAAATTTTTGTTATACAGGATCTGCATAATAACCACATTTATGCCAAATTTTAAGAAAAACATTTTCCAAAACTAACAGTTTATAATAGAAAGCAACACTCCCCACTTATCAAAAGTTCAAGAAGACCTCAACCTTCAAGTCTTTAATGTTGTATATCTTCTTTTAGGATGTTATGTGTATGGTCACAACTCAAAAAAAAAAAAAAAAAAAAAACTTAATCATAACTTCTTTCCTTCCAACCACTATAGTATTGATGCTTCGGATTACAAAAGATGAATAATTAAAGCTCACCTATCTCTAAGTTGTATTATGACACTTTGAGAATAAATGTGGATGCAAGGCCTTTATTTATAGAACTGGTTGAAAGAGTACGAAGTCTAATCAGAATTAAGAGATTTCCCCCCCACCACCCCCCGCCCCCCCTCATTATAACAATCCACACCATTCATAGGGTTTCTATCCTTGTGTTACATGCCTATCACTAGTAGGGATGATTCAAATTTCAGGCAATCATAGTGTATGTGATCTTATGCGTCATCCAAGATAACTCCAATTCATTCAATTCTAATCTAAATTAGAATTTCATTATGTGAAATAATTATCTAATTTAAATAATCATGAATAATTACCCTTTGTCCAAATAGAATAAGGATTTAAACTAATTATTCAAATACAAAATTTAACTAATTAATGAGTATGCCAACGACCCACGTGCATTGGGCTTGGTGTCACACAATTCGTCTAGACTACAACTCTGATACGTACACCATTAGATCTAGAGGCTTGTAGCACATATACTTCTGTATTATCTATGGTAAACTGTATCTCTTCAACCTATCAAAGGATTAATGAGATATTATTGGGACCTAATGAAAATATATTATTAGCTCTAGTACTCATAATCCCTAATTAATGTTCTATTTAATTAAAAACTTTGGTATCACTCTACTATGGACCTAAAGCTGCTATCCTTATAACATACTAAAAATATATTAGCCTTGTCCATAAACTCTCAAAGTACTTGTATCCCAATAAGCTATTCATAAGTGGATGGACAACTAGTTCTGTTTTACCTTTTGATTATTGTGTCTCAAAGTTCTATGATTTCACTTATTTATAAAACTATTGGGATTGTTGCTTTTAAAGCATGTCGTTTTATCCCAATTGGACATCATGAGAACATTATTTGTTGTTCTTCAATGATATATATGCTTAAATGTATATGTAAATATCATAATGGATCTAATACTTGTTCAAGTTTATAATCATGTATATGAAGAGTTCATAATGCAAAAGATATGATTATGTTTGACTTAATTTATAGGTGTACATTTAGTAGATTAAGCTGCGCACTTTATGTTGACAAAGATTTTGGTGTTGTCTATTTCCAAATTGGTGGGATGATCTTATCTAAATTGTAGTACTATTGATGACTACTGAATAGAGACACTAGTATGTTTAGAACATATTGAACTAGGACTAAGAAAGAAGGATGACATTTCTTATATAATTTTGTATTAAGAATTGAAATTCTATCATGTTTAATCATTTTATGAATATTACCCTAATCATGAAATCACTAATGAACTTACATTTGTTTATTATGTCTTTTGATTGCCAATGAGTGATTGATTGCTAATGGGTAAGATCTATTAATCTAGACCAGAAGCTTGGTATATTAGAGGCATAATAGTAGTTGGGAATATTATTCACAGATACAGAATCCATAACTCTTACTTGGTAGAAAATAAGATAATATTCTCATGAGTATTAATTCGGGAACTTAGATAAAGAGTACTAGCTCATTGATATGGGATATCAAATATATAACCTAAAATCCTCATTTATAATTTGTTCATAAATAGGTCTACCATTAGAGAATTAATGGAACTCATGAACAAAGAAGTATTTAAAGTGGTTGTACAGAAATCGCTAGCGTAGATTTAATTATGACTATATTTGTGAAGAGTGAAGGTGTATGATAAATGATTATATTAATGGACAACCTTACATATGTGGTGAAGCTATTTAAGGTTCCTTATAATTTTGTATATGATTTAAGAGTCTAGCTTTGGATTTCGATAATTGCACAAACTAAAGTTAACATTATTAATTTGATTATGAGATAATTATATTATAAATAATTACTGGAGCTTAGATTATATATGTCAATTGGGTCCCCTTGTTAACTGCATAATATTCTTTCAAATGAATAGATGGAATTTATTTAAAAGTATTTCAGTGTACCAAGACTAATAGAAAAATGCACAATGTACTACCTGCATCATCACTGGGGCCCACAATATTCTTCTAGGAGTGCTAAGTGTGTTTTTTGATGTGAAATTGATTTATTTATGTCATATTATTATTATGTGACATAGTAACTATTAGTTGTGCAAAAAATATTGATTATAATAATTAGTAAATGCTACGCAATGATTATTTATTTTATCAGATAAAATAAATAATCAAGATAGTCATAGAAAATATTTCTTTTAAAAATTAAAATAACTAATATCTAAATTTAAATCTAAATCAAATCTCAGACAGATACTGGATGGAGTTTGAATACACAAATAAGAATAGGAGTGGCATGTGTCATCCTTATATTGAGAGGATGACATACATGCCCAACCATCCTGGGGTGGACATGACCTTCAAGTTAATTTCGATGAGATTCTGCTCTATCACTCTAGGCTATGTATATCTATAAATAGATCCTAGGGGTGCTATTTTCAGTATATCTTTCTCTGGTATCTCTCTAGTGTTCTCAAAGCTCTCCCCTTTAAACCTTAGAGAATCATAGGCAAGAAACATAGGAAGAAATAATTGAAATCATTCGAGAGAATTTATTGGTGCCCACACACCTGTTAATTCAGAATAAGGAGAATAGAAATGATGACTTGAACATGTTGGAATGCTTGATCTATCATATTTGTTTTGCCAAATAGGTATTAACAAGAATTAATAATTATTTTATATAGCAACATGAGAACAATCTTGAAGGTTTGAGAAAAATTTTTAAATTCTATTCCACCACATTTTACGTGTTTTTTTTAATAAATTTTCTTATGATTAAACCAACAAGAAGTCCATTCGTAACAAATACAAATTGGAAATTGTCCAGTTATCATATGTGTCTAAATGGCCAAGGCCTTATTCTATTCAAATTTTCTAAATAATGCATTTGAAAGGATAACATTGACTCTTTGTTAAAAAGTTATGGGTTCCATATTTGTGGATTATGCCCTCATTGAATATAGGTTATAACTCCAACTTACCAGCAATAGAGCCTTTATTCATTGGTTATAGGTTGGAACTCCTATTGGCATATCAAAAGATACAAGCTATAAACATGAAGTCATAAATCTGCTTCAAGATTAAGATGACACATATTCAATTGCAGGATGAATTGATTTAAATGAAAAAAATTAAATTAATTACACTTTTTCTCCGGTCCAACATATGACCAACATTAGATCTATTATAAGAATATGTCTACCATAGAGTCAACCTTTTTTGACAGCCTAGGTAAACTACCTCCAATATATCTATTTGCATGTAACTCCAATATCTATTAGCATATAACTCTAATATATGTCCAATACCAAGATTTGGTTACAATAATCATAGATCACATGTTGGTTTAAATGTACAATAATTAAATTAATACAACAAGAGGATCATAATCAATATATGAAATATTCGCATATTGTTGTTTTTTTCATTTAACTCAAAATGTTATTATTATGAATAAAATATTGGTTTTTAGTGGACCAATTCTATCAATAACTTCGACCATGGCATGTCCACGCTCATTGTCCGGCTCTTGGTCTCTTCTACCGGAGATTCCCCTTCTCGCGATGGTTGTTACTTGGTTTGAGCTAGACATAATCTGACGATGTCCGGCCACGTCGAATAGAGGTGGAGGCGTGACGACTCTGGCTACATTGTTTTTGTCACTAGTGTGAACGACTGGAGGAAGGAGAGATGAGAGAGAGTGGAAAGTGAGGGAGAGAGGGAAAAAGAACTTAATATGAAAAGGAGGATATAGGAGTCTTTTTACTTTAGTTTTTATTCTGACACATGACATTCAATTAAATAGTTTTATTAAGTGTGACACAAATCAATCCACACTAAAAAAAAGTGTCAAGCAGCATAAATATTTCAAGAGAAATTCTATTTACACCCAAAATATTTCTAAAGGCACCCTAAAATAAAAATATTCAGTTTAAAATTCAAAATTATGTAATTTTAATATTAAAAACTATTATATTCCTCTAATAAACAATCACTATTAAAGAGCCAAATCATTTTTCCATACAATCTCCACTTATTTAGCAATTCATTTTTTTTCCTTTTTCCTTTAAACGGTAGAGATTACGTCTTTTTTATAATCTAATAATTCGTTTTTAATTGTAGTAGACTAAACGATTAAGAAAGTAAGCACTATTGGCTTTGAAAATGATGGTGGCTATTTCGGTTTACTGCAAATGGATAACATTACTTGAAAACTTTTCAAATAATCGTTTCCTTTTCCTCATATTCTAATATAAATAGCCTTACAGTAAGGATGTAAGCATGAGTCATGGCTCTAGAAATTTCCTATAATGCAAAACAAGAATTTATAATATGATATTATGGAGACTATTACTTGAACATTCTAAAGCATTTTGATCTAAAGAAGCCGCAGAAAAAAATATCCACTGTCCTCGATAGGGTCTTGATAATGGAGATTGTTATTAAAAAAAGGTAATAGATATGTATATTTTTTTATACTAAATATTTGTTGGAGTGTATTGTGAGGGGTGTTTGAAGAATACGTATTTTTAATATTAAAAGTATATAATTTTAAACTTAATATTTTTATTTTGAGGTGTCATTCAAAATATTTAAGGTGTGAATAGAATTTCTCATATTTCAATCCGATTCTTGAATCTCAAATTTGGTGTGGCCCATTAATCCCATTCCCATTCTGGGATGGAATAAATACCAAAAGTGTATAATGTTTTTCAATCATTTGTACCTTACATTAAAGTTTGTAAATATGCAGAGGGATGGCATTGAAACTAATATATCGGGAGGAGAAAGAAAGGTAATCACTGAGCATATTGTGAGAAGGATGAAACGAAAGCGGGTAGGATTTGCTCATTTTTGAGCAGCAGAATTTAGTAGGAAAAAAATTAAAACAAAAAGAAGAAGACGAGAAAGAAAAAAGCCAAAACTTAGGGGGAAAAAAACGAAAAGAAAAAATGCAAAACACAAAACTCACTGTTTTTGACGACGAAGGATTGAACAGTGACTATTAGGATTTATGCAGGATCGTGGTGTCCTAAAACACTATTTTGTCTTTCATTGCACTAAAATACGTAGAGATGTCATCATCCAGGTTTGGTTTCAATCTGTGGAAGTTTCTTTTGGAACATACAGTTCGTTTAATGAATGCTAAATATTACCCAAAAACAAGGGTAAAATAAAATATTAGCATCCAAAAGTAATCGTTCATAAGAATCACAAAAGAATATATATAAGCCTTTGAAATGTTTAAATCATGATTGTATTCCTTCTAGTACCACAATATTTAATTTTTTTGGGTTATAGGTTTCTTGATCTTTAAGCTTGCGGATTTTGTTTTCCTTCTTTTAATAAAATATACCAAAAAACGAATGAATAGAAAGAAGACAAAAATTGATGCATGGAGGGTCAAATGTGTTTGATTTGAATTTTCCTTGAAAGATTTATGGTTCATTGATTCATCCGAATTTTCATCCTTACTTGATACATGAAACTTATTCTTTAAAAAAAAATCTCTGACAATAGTAATTTTGGTGATAATCATATCATAAATTACATAAAATTGTCATGACAAGACATGTATCAATTTCCACACGGTCTAGTGAAGCGTTGAACCAACAAAATTAGCTTCTCAAAGTGAAAAAGGTGCTTCCTTATTGTGTAAACATGAATAGTGTAGAGCAATGCAGCCAATGATACCGCACCAAAGGATATCAATATCAACTTCCAGAAATCCTGATCAAATAGATTATAGCATAAGTGTTTAAAAAATGTTGTTAAAGGTTGAAGCACAAGGGATGTGTAATGATGTCCATAAACAGGCCAAATTACCCGTGGATTGGAGATGAGTATTCCCATGACATAGCCTGTCAAATCCATGCCTGATTGAAGAGAGTTCTGAACACCTCCCACCACACAACGATCCGACTCCAGAACATAATCCTTTGAAATGAGGGAAAAAACAAAAGAAGAGGAAAAGATAAAACTAGTTACGTGCATATGCGAATAAATATTAGTAGGGTTTGTCTTTGGTCACTCACAAATAACCGGTCTTACACTATAATATGCAAGTTAGGATCTAACATGGCATTTATTCTATATAACAATGACTTTAAAAAAGCTTTAACACTGTTCTTTTTTCTTTTTCCTTTTTCTGATAGGCGCAAAAAGGGTCTTTGATCGAAAAATTCCTTGTTGTTGTGTCTTTAAGAAGTCATTGTTACGTATTATAAATGTTTTTTTTTTATCCTACACAGGATCGGTCTTTGCTTCTGCCTATAAAAAGAGCCTCCTTTCTTTTCAAAGAAATTGAGGGCAAAACAACATAAATTCTACAAATTACAATCTGGTTGTCATCTTATGTCATTGATCGACGATTAGAAATGAAAAGTTGCAGATCATGTATTTTATAGCTCTTTTGAGAATACAGTTGAAACCAAATTTTATAGTTCTAACCAATTTTTGATTTAAATTTTGTGAGAGAAAATATTATAACAATTTTAATAATCGCGTTCTTAAATGGGTTATAAATGTCTTTCCTTAGCACTACTGAAAAAATAATGCTAAGGAATCTTTTTTCTGCTTTGACACAAGGGTGTTTTGCTTGCCTGCATTTGTTGGATTATGGACAAGTCAAAAGACCACAATCCAAGCCGAGACAGTGCCACTCCACCCATCAGCATATATGCCGATATAATGCTGTTTTGAGCCCATATTGAAGCCACACAAACCAGAAGACAGATCCACTACATGTAAACCAGTTCATAAGAAATTTCATTAGTTGTCTTTAGGAGGGATGAAATAACTAACAAGACATTTCATTGTTTTTACCTGAGACCAAATAGACCAGAGTCCAGTTCTAAGTGTTGAAATACGGGATTGCAAGGTTGGGTACACAAGTGTCGCAGCAATGCCAATCACAGCGCTAATTCCGCGTGCTATACCAATGACAAACGCTGGTATTCCTTCCCATTCTAAGGCAGCTGTCATTAATGTTCCAAAGCTGTGTAACACAAGACAAAAATAGAAGTCTTTTAAGGCATTTCTGCTAATTGAATGAAAGCCACAAGAAAAAACACATATACATGTTGATTAGTAGGAGAATTCTTTATATTTATGTTTCCCACTTGTGAAGTAGAGTGTTAATTATAGTATTTCACCTGAGAACAGTGAAATATAACAAAGCCAGAGCTATTCCAGGAAATACAACGTCTTCCTGCAAATATACTCTCCATGCATTAAGATATGGAACACTTGAAACCAACTTAGTTATCTTTGTCATCAAACTTTCCTCCATCTTTTCTCCGCCGACTTGATCTTTAGAAAGAGTGCTCTTTTTCTGCTGATGAGAAACAGTTTTTCTTTGTTCCATATCACTTTGTGAAGAAATTCTTGAGGCCCTTTTCTTGCTACTTTCTTCTAAAGCTGGGATCCCATTATAGACAGAAATGAAAAGCCAATATTCCATCCAAACCGATATGCTATTCCACAGGGCCATTGTCAGAGCAGAGGCTTTTAGTGACACAAAACTGATAATGAATCCAGTAACCACAGGAGCGCATAGCTTGCAAGTCAGATCAATGCGTCTTATGACCGAGTTCATCTTCGTCAGATGTTCTGGTGAATGCCCTTCTGATATCACTACCAACCTGATTCATTAAGCACATTAACTAATTAAGCGCACATATTATCATTTTCAAGATCATGAGTTAAGAGCACAATATAATTAGGGATGATAACAGAAACCTTCTCTATGTTTTATGATAATGCTGCAATTCGCTCTATGTTTCAGGTACACTGGACCTCTTCCTACGTCTATAAGTTCTATAGATTGTGGTAAAAAATATCCCTCAAATTTTACAAATCGTGTTAAAAACTTCTTTTCCCGAAAATCATGTTAAAAACCTCCCAAGTACTTTTTGTAAGATGTAGATGAGAGTTTTTTCTCGTTGTCTCTTATGATATTAGTCTGTTTTCGATGTTGTTAGTGATTCATTTGAGATAGACGAATAGAATAGTACAGACACAGTTTGAGTTCTTTTCGATTACCATTCTCTTTCGATCAGGATGCTACCGGCCAGAGTGGAAAGCACTCCTACAGCTCCAGAGATGTTTGTTAATATCACAAGCAAAATGAATGCACTGAAGTTTTCCATCTTCAAAGTTGAGTAGATAAATAATGCCACCACAGTGCCTCCAGCAACTATGAAAGAGAGGTTTTGTGTTACCAACCAAAGTTGAAGAACCTGCCAAGTAGAATTTTTCATGTAAATCTGATGGATGACTAAGAAGAGAGAATTTGAAGAGAAGAACCACTATAGGAAAGTAGAACCACTTGAGGGAAAAATACAACCAAAGGCGAGACTAATAATCTCAATATTCATTTATTAACCTCAATTCTGCCTTGAAATCACAATTACTAAGCTTTTTAGAGTGAAACAAATAACAATAAGATACACTTAGCCCAATCTAAATAATATTTGTAAATAAACATAATCTATATCCAAAATATAATACTAAAGATAAAACATATCCTACTTATAAATATACAATTTAAATTCTTCATATTTTAATCTTATTCATCATTAACATTTAGTACACTATCATTACCAAGCTATTCAAACATCATAATATAATCATTCAGATCCGCTTCTTCAATTGAAAGCTTTATGTATTTATTATTATTATTTATTTAATTTTTTTAACTCTAGTTTATGCTGGTTTTCATTTGTCATTGTAGTCTTTCAACAAAGTGGACCGATTGGAAATCAAAATTAGATCACACATTTGGAAGCTTTCCTCAAAACAGTTTTTTTTTCCCTTCAATTATTAGAAAAAGGCTAAGGTCATCATTATTGTTCCATTTTGGGCAGAAGAAGAATGAACAAAGTGATCAAGAATTGATCCACCACATAACACTCCTTATCGTAACTTTGAAACTACTATAATAGAAGATTGAAACATGATATAAAACACTAAATGGTCAGCTCAAAATTGGCCATTTTGACACCTTTTTGTATGTCAATCTATCCACCAACTGCCCAACAATGGGTCCAAACAGTGCAATAGAGGCAGATTCTACCACCCCATAAATAGCAGCAAACAACAAAGAGTCTGGCCAAAGGCTTATCATGTACAATCCAACTGAAAATTCCCACATCCTGCAAGTACCCAGAAAGTTATATACATCAACCACTTCAAATAGTGGATTTACAACCACTTTTGGGAAAAAAAAAATAAAAAATAAAAAATAATAAAAAAAATAAAAAAATTCCAATTCCTTCCACTCATGCAGTTTGACTAAAAAAAAGGTGCACAAATTATGTTAAAAAAACCATGTTAGGAAAAATCAGATAACTGAGCTAAAGAAATACTAAAAGGAAAAATATTTAAAAAGAGCAAGGGATATTGATAAATAACAAATTACCTGGCATCCCATCTAGCCAAGAAGTGGCCAACATATAGATATCTGATGAGACTTGATGGGAAAGGGTTGACTTGAGAATCACAAAGTTGTTGTTCTTCTACTTCTTGGATAAGCGGTTCGTTCAAGTTAGACATGTAATGGAATTGTATTGATCTTCTCTAATTTAGTGAGTGCTTATCTAGCTCTTTTTTTTTTCTTTTTTTTTTTTTTTTCTGAGTTATAAAGCTTGTTGACCCTTGAAGCAGCTTATAGAACAGAAAGCAGTGAGGGATTTTTGCTTGAATATATTTGATTGGTAGCTCTGATGTTGATCATACTAACAAGGAATAATGAAAGACAAAACGATGGTTGACAAAGGAGAAGTATCACTTTCTTTTAAGAAAAGCTTTTATGTTTATTCATTTTTGTAATAAACAAATATAATTACGTGATGCAAGACCTCTGCACCACAAAGGAGTAGTTGGTACCTTGTTTTGTAGTAGCCAAACAATAAATAAATAAATAAATAAATAACGTTGTCTTTGTGACTGTCGAGAGAATCTTGCCTCGTCTTTTGGATCTTTGCAGCGTTTGAAATACGTTTTTGAAATTTTTGTAAAAGAATGCGGATTTTTTTTTTGGTATGCGTAGAAGAATCATGATCCTAAAAGCATCACAAAAAAAAGGAAGTAATATTTTTAATTTTTTAAATGGCAATATTAGTCGAATTCCTACTAGAACAACCACTAAAATTCATCCACGAGATGATAATATGTTCAAATTGGTGGGTGAATTAGATTAGTTGACTTCAGGCTAATAAAATTTGAAGCTTTAATATTAGAGTATTCTGTGGCGGGATGCCTCACCATTGGCCTTTGGATTTAAACCAAAAGGATGTTTGGCTAGTGGTGAGAACTATTGATAGGAACCGTTTTTACTGTAGCATTTGAGAGCTTTATACTTACTAACTTTTTTTTTTTTTCTTTTTACTATAGCATGTAAGAGTTTTACACTATTCATAACTGAATTTATGGTGGAAACCACCATTAGTCAAACAGGGGGCAAATGGTCTATATATCGCATTAGGATAGACGTCGCGAGAAGATTTTATTGACTACACTATAACCAATAGCACTCACTTTAATAGCACCATCGCATTCAAATCCTAAGGTTAACGTTAATGGTTCTTGGGGCTAATTATTATAAGATCCCATGTGTTTTACCTAATACATCTCCTTGTCTGAAACATTTATGTTAACACCTAATTCAATTGTTTAGGTAAATTATACTAAATAGCATAGTTTTAATTCTTAATGTAAGAAAGTAATACATTTTTAAAAATATTTAAATATATAATATTTTTAAAATCACGCGTTTTTTTAACACTTGAATTTTTAATTTTACCTCTTCTTTTTTCTTCTTCTCTTTTTTTTTATTTATTTTTGGTTATCTTATTATTGCTTTGTGTTTTCTCTATATCATTTTGTACCAAAATAAACTTTGTTTTAATCTAAGTAGGCTATTTACAAAACATTGTTTGTGTTGATCTTTTTATTTTTATTCTTAATAAATGATAGTCTAATTCACCCCATCTCCCTTATTTTTAAATGAAGACATGACCCCTTCATATATTAGAAAATAATCAAATACTTTAGGGCCCAAAATTGACGCTCTTACCCTCATTATTATTATTATTATTATTATTATTTTGAAGATGCTCTTACCCTTATATAGTCTATAAAAATAATGTTAAGAGATATTTGGACGCTCACATCTATATAATGCACTTTAATAGTGTAAAAATATCAGTTCGAAGGGCTAAGATCAATTCAAATAGTAGATCAATCGCTGAAATTGTTTGGGGAATTTTTAGTCATTTACATGTTCATAAATTTAGAATGGAGAGGTGTTAGCATAAGATATTTTGGTCTATAATTTACACAAAATCCAAAGAGTCTCTAATTTCAGTGGTGGGCTGCTTTCACTGTAGAATTCCCCTTCAAAATTAAACTTTTCAGTTGGCAGCTCACGGTATAAAATGGTTGAAATGATTACCCTGCAAATACCACCTAATAGAAATTAAAGAAATGGAAGCGTCCAATTATAGAAGCTAGCATGACAAAAAGGCATTTATATAAAAGAGTAGGATATTCAATCTTCTTTAATTTTAATGGTTTCTTTGCGAAGAAATATTAAATAGTTGAAATAGGACCTTCGACTCCTATCTTCTCCATTTAAAGGAATAATAATGACTTAACTATTGATAATAAAATTTACCTAGCATAATACCGAATTATCAAATTTTCAGTCCTCTCAAGCAAAATTAAAGTTACTTTTGGTAAGCATTTCAAACAAAAAAAAAAAAAGGTGAACGAGCTACATGTCACGCCCCGGAGTACGGGATGTGACGTGGTGGATTAATTAAATTAATTAAATAGAGATTTAGATAAAAAATTGGGTTTTAGGAATTAAATTTATAAATGAAAAATGTGATAATTTTAAAATCTTTTGTGATGAGCAATCATAATATTTAAATAAACAAATAAGTTAATAAAACGAAACGTAGATAACAAAACTAAAAGGATGAGGCGAGAATGGGTCCACTGACCCACATCTTGTGCACACACATGTAGTACTGACAGTATTACAATACAACAACAGTCTAGAAGTAAAAGAAAAGTTAAGATCTTACATGCCTTGAATTTCTATGATACAACCTACCAAAATCTTCTACTGGTCGCAAGTCCGGTCAACGAACTCTTCTCCGATCCTAAGCTGATATCCACCTAAGGGTAAGATTTTAAAACAAGTAAAATGTGAGCGAAAGGCTCA
>CAMOHE010033399.1:0-13154 GCA_946598075.1 Artocarpus hirsutus | reverse complement strand
TTTGAATTCATAGACAAAAATAACTATAAACAGTTCGGTCAATGAATTACATGCAATAATTATTCTTAAACAATTAAAATAAATGTATTTAAACCTCAAAATTCATATGACATCATATTAACATATAATTACAGTAGAATAAAAATTCTCATCACCAAATAAAATCATTTAATTCATACAAAAAATGTCAGACAATAAAAGTTCAACCATTTACCGTTAAAACAGTCAAAATACCTAGCATTCATAAAAATTCCATAACACATAAAATATTGATCAAATCATTACCAAACTTTTCAGTCAATAATTTAACATATACATGAACATATTTACCAAATTTCGTGCACAACAACATTCATTTGCATTAAGAACAACACCCATACATATGTGCAACACAACCGATCAGCAATAATTTACTGTGTGTGATGGAGAGAAGAAAATTTATAAATTTTCATAGAAAAATCCAATTGAGGTGAAATTTTGAGGGTTAACATTTAACAAATACATGAACAACATATAAAAATTTCAGAGCAAAATGACATTCCTAGACGGAGATATTGCAGTCGGATTTAGGAGAGATACAATTTTAGAAAGTATCGAAAAAAATTTGTGCTTACCTCAAAACAATTCTCTTCAATCTTCTTTTGAATTCACCCAAAAATTTCAATATTATACTCAAATAATACCAGGAAATATCGAGAGGAAGAGTAGAAGTAAAGAACGAGAGGGAGAGAAAAGGGTGAGAGAGAAAGAAAACGTGAGAAAAAACGCTTATTTCCTCATAATAATCAGAATTTTCTGATTACAATCAGGGCAAATTTTGTGGAAAAATGGAGAGGATTAAGGGAAAAAGTCAGAACTTCCAAGAATGGTTTAAGTTACCATATTTTGCCTTTGTAAAACGGGAAACCTTATCAAATGCATTCAATCAATTCAAAGTCAAACATTAATTTTCCTAAAATGAGAAAATTATTCCATAAATGTGCCAATCAATTAAAAATTATTATTCAATCATCCAATCACAAATTTTGTAGAATTTTACTGACTGCTCGTCAATTGTCATCGGTCTGTCGATATCCCACTTCGGCCTATTGATTTCTGTAGTCCGGCCTACCGATGATATACCATCGGCTTGCCGTTTCAAGGCGATCATTTCGGCCTACCGAACTAAATGGTCCGGCCTGCCGATCTGCCCTAACAGACCAAAAATCATCCCAAAGATTAAATTATCATAAAATTATGATTAAACATACAACATTAATAACATGAACACTTGAGCACATTAATTCCACATGAGCGTCACCTGTCATAACACTTAAATAAAATGGTTAGCACCATATATCATAAAATGATTACTTAATGTTATTACTAATATTAAGTAATCCGTTACACATTTGTCAGAAATTGTTACCTAAAAATTGACGGGTGTTACATCTCAAGGGGCTATAGTTCGACCAACCTACCTAACCCATACAAACCTTAATTAGGTAGGATGATTTTGAACTTTGGGCTGATTGGACGGGTTAAATTTAGAATCAACTCTTCCAAACTCTGACAAGATTGGTTGAGGTTTTTAAAAAAACCTACCTAACCCACCTCTAACAACGATAAATTTGAAAGGGAAGACGATGCTCTTATGCTGCATTTCAATGATGTTGGCTTTCCAGCTTCAGTGTTAAAACGTGGGAACATTAAGTTTGACAGTGATGGTGTTGATGATATTGAAGATGAAATACTAGGAGGTCAGATAACTGTGGATGACTTTTGAGTTCGAGAGATTATACAAGGATACCTTGGGTCGGATAATGTGGGAAAATCGCATGAGGCTGAGTAGGTGAGATTGATGTTCAGGGTTGGGAGATTTTGCAGGAATACAAATAATGGGGGAAAATTACAAATACATAGGTTTGGAAAAAAAAAAGAAAAAGAAAAAAAGAACTTATAAACCAAGCTTATTTTATTGTATTGTCGGTCAACTTAAGGAACTTGATCATTCGAGTATTATTTCTTTCTTTTTTTCTTTTCGATAAAAAGTATTTTTTATTGTTTACATATATGTTTTACGGTTTTTTTCTTACGATTTCAAAAGCTTTTTTCATGAAATTATTTTGCATTAGTTAATTATTTATTCTAAATTTTGAATGAAAAAATAAATAGACATATTAATATAGAAATTAATTATTTAATTAAATATATATACTAAAAATTCCATAATCCACCTTTTTTTCAACTTTTGAGTTTAAACTCTTTAACTATTCCAACACTAGTTTGAACTACTTTTATAGTTCAAACTCACCTTTAAAAAGCATACGAAAAACATCAAACTAACATTTTTTGTTCAGACTTAACTCATTGGTTTTAATGCGCATTTTGGTTCAAATTAGTTTACGTACAGAAGCATAAAAAAAGAGACCTAGGATATTTGAGAATTGTGGTTATAGTGAAAAATTTTGAATTAAAAATTGTAGCATGTGAGAGTTTTACACTGTAGCTTTTTTTTTTTTACAACTGTAGCATATGAAAACTTTATACTCTAGGAATCAAAAGTTTTTGTTAGAACTGATTTTGTCAAACATCCTTATAATCTTGCTATATTAATATTGCCTTGGGCACTTAAGTTTCTTTTTGGGACGATTCATCCCCATTTCATCCTTTTTTTTTTCTTTTTGTTATTTATCTTTTCAAGAAAAAAATATCTTTTTTTTTTCTTTTTCCTCCTAATCATATTTTTTTAAATATACCATCAAAAATTTCTTCTAATATTTTATCCTTTTGCTTCATCTTTACTTTATCATTTTATCCCCGTCAAAGTAATTTCTTTCAAAGTACCCTTATTATTTTTTATTTTTATTTTCTTTGTGATTATTTAAAAACTTTTTTTCTTCCATCCTCCTTTCAATTATTTTTTGGATTAATTATCCAAATTTCCCTTAAATTATAGTTTTTATAATACTTTACCCATAAATAATAAAACGTAATATTTGTTCCCTTGAATTATAAATTGTTAACAAAAATAGTTCTTCTATTAGAATTTTAAAGGAAAATTGACAAATAATTATAAAATTAAGGGTATTTTGATAATTTTGGCTATAAAAATAACCATAAAAATCATAACTATAATAAAAAGTCTTTATTGGTGATTAGGAAAAAAATTAATTAAAACCATTATACTATTGGAATTCTTTTCTTCTTTTTTTTGATATAGCAAAACTTTTTTCAGAATTTTATTAATTTTTTTCGCACCCAAAAATTATTTTAAAATTTTAAAAATTATATATTAATGAAATGAAAAAAAAAATATTACAAAAAATATAATACAAATTTTCATAGAGAAAAAAACTATGATCGTATTTATAAAAATTTATTTATATTTTTGAAGTTCATTGGAATTTATAGCTTTTAACATTTCAAATTACTTTTTCAATATAAAAAAAAGTTAATAAAATTTTAAAGAAGAATTCAAAATATAAAAAAAAAAAGAGGAATCCCAATAGTAGTATGTTTTTATTTGATTTTTTTGTTTTAAATCATCAATAAAAAATATTTTTTTATTATACTTTTAATTTTTTAGTTTATTTTTGTAACTATTACAACATACCCTTAATTTTAAAATTGTTTGTTAATTTGTTATTAAAATTCTAACAGAAAGACCATTTTTGTTAACAATTCATACTTCAAGGGGAACAGAAGTTATGTTTTGAAGTTCAAGGGGTAAAATGTTATAAAGACCATAGCTCAAAAAAAATTTTGTAATTAATCCTTATTTTTTTAAATGCGTTCTTTCTAATTTGTTCTTATTGGAGCAGTTGAAATGCGCTTTCTCTTACTTTACTTGTATAAATATAATTTCTTTCATATCTATCTACCATTGCTTTTTTTCTTTTTTGTGTTTTCATTTTGCCAAAGATTCTTTATTATGTTATCATTTTTTAACGTGCTTCATTTAAATAGTTTTTCCCTAAATGTTTCTATTGAAATATATTTTTCCATATGTGCTTCTATTTATTAGTCCAGTCTATAATTCCTCAAAATTAAAATTCCACCACTCCCCCAAAAACATTTCTAACCGTTGATTTATTTAAGTTGGAGCATTATATCATTTGAGTTGGATTCAAGGGTCAGAATCTCATAAGGGTATCTTAGGGGATTTTGTTGTCAAAAAAGAGCAACCGGTTAAGACCTGCGAAAAAAATAAAAAATAAAAAATAAAAGTAAAGGTAAAAAATCCCATAAATTCTCTCTCACCTCCACGCTTTTCTTCTCTCCCCTGGTATATAGGGCTGGCAATTCATGTTTTGTATCGTATTCATGCCAGTACGTTTATAACATAATATAATTAGACTAAACATGAACACGACATATTTAATAAATATGCTTAAAATACAAACACGAACACGATCTATCTACAATACGTAAAACATGGCACGATACGATTAAAATACACCTATTATAAAATTTTTTTTATGTAAAATTTTTTAAAATTTTTGACAAACAATATTTTGAACAATAAGGTTCTTTTACTATACATTTTACTATATAAATTTTTTTATTTATAATTTTCACTATCAAATTTTTTATTTATAATTTTCTCTATAAATTTAGTGTCCAAAATGTAAAAATGTTCACTTATTATTCAATGTTTAAACTGCATTAATTTTAAACAACCCAGCTTGAACCCAAGCTATATTGAAGCTCTCATCAGCTTCTTCACATCCCGCAAAGAAAGAAACCAGCTTATATAGGCAAGAATGAGAGAGAGGCTCTCATTTTCTTTCGATGTGGGACTCTTGTGAGGAGGAAGTTTCAAAACTATAAAATTACAATAAATATATTAGAAGCCTTTATTTGACAATAAATATCCATGAGCCTATTAATCTTAATCGTAATTGGGCTTGTTCATTTCAACCCAGTTTAACATCCAACACAGTATACAGTGTAGTGTTTAATATTATTTATAAATTTTATCACTATGCATCAACGTATAGGTTTGTTAAGCTCCCTCTCTCTCTAAGATTCGAAGTTTGTTTCTAATTTTTTAGATCTTTTCTATTGTTTCTCTTCATAAACTCGAATCTCATCTACAACCCCTTAACTATCTTCAAATTTTAGTAAACCACCCTTAGATGTTATACTTCAGTTCTTTATTTCTTTGTTTTTTTCTTTCTTTCTTTCCTTCTTTCTTTCTTTCTTTCTTTTGTTTTCCATGAATCCAAAGTACTATTTCCTGAAAAAAATACTTCACATCACTTTCCCAGCAGGTTCTCAAGAAGAAATATATGTTTATAGTCATGCGATCGTGAATTCTCATGCGTTTTGGAATCCTCGATGATGTAAGGATGTTGATCAAAGGAAAAATTATCCGAATGACTTCAATTAGAAGGCTGCCTTCTAATATGGGTACTAGTCGTATTGTGATGAGAAGAAGAGCTTATGCCATTGAGTTTAGATATAACAAATGTGTGCGACAGACTTATGAAGGTAAGTGTCGTTCGTCTGAATTTGCATTAGTAAATAAAGAGGACAAAATTCATTTCTGCAAAGCTAGCCTTGTTAAAGAGAACTTAGATAACCACCATGATTCTCTTCAGAAACCTTCGAGTGGATATGTTTAAGGTGTAATTTCGACAACGCCTCAAGAATCTAGCATTTAAAACCCTGTTCGATAATTTTTAAGAAAATTAAATAGGGAGTAAATTCTTAATCCATAGAAGTCGCTTGAGTGTTTTTGCAAGAAAAAAACATGTATTTTGTATTTTGAGTGTTTGTTTGATTTTAGATTGTCACAATATATATTAAAGAAAAAATGTTTATTTTTATTTTATCGTTACAATAGTTGTTAAATATACGTACTTGTTTTATTTGAAAAAATATTACATTGTCAAATGCATCACATGTTTGTTCTTGTTGTTAATTTGAAATTTTTAGATCTCGAATGATTTTTAAAGATTCGTGTTGTTTTTGTTAAAAGGTTTGTAGTATATCATATGTCTTTTACTGACTTTTCTAGATTCGTATTGTTTTTGTTAAAAGGTTTACAGTATATTATATGTCTTTTACTAACTTTTCTAGATTCATATTTATTTTGTCAAAAAAGTGTACAGTTAAATGTGTAAAGTTTCGTTTGTTTGCTTGTAAATTGTCAAAACTTATACAATTAGAATCTTGTTTGTCACAAGTCGGTTTGATTACGTGTTTATTTTTCAAAATCTGAATCGATTTGGTTTGACTTTTTCTAACATGTACATATCTTATTTTCTGACTTTTCATATATACAATATCATATCTTATTTTTCTTTTTTTACTTGCACATATTTGTTTAGATTGTTAAGTAACCTGTCATCACCTACCTGTCATAACTCCTTGGTCCTTTTGCATTTCCATTTTCTTTAAGATCTCATTTGAGACTTAAAGTTTTGGCAGATCAGGCTTAAGACAAAAAAAAAAAAAACAAAGAGTAAAAAGAAAGAGTTAGTCTGTTTTAGAAATCAAATATGTCTTCCTCCCATTCATATAGAAAAATTGAAACCATTTGTGTCTTCTATGGTTCTAGTCCTGGTAAAGTTAAAGTCCACTTAGAAGCCGCATAATGCTTAGGACAAGTTTTAGCATGTAGGAAGACTAACCTAATTTATGAGGGAGGTAACTTAAGGTTAATGAGGAATGTAGCAACAACAATATATTCTAGAGGCAGCCATGTTATAGGGATTATCCCTCATCTCTTAGTTGAGGGGAATCTCTGGGCGAAAACCATAGGTAAGGAAGAGAGAGTTTTGGACATCCCTAAGCTTCTTGAAAACATGATCTATAACTTTGATACTTTTATTGCATTATCTGGTAGTTTAGGCACCCTTGAAGAGTTATTCGTAGTTGTTAGTAGAAATCTTTTAGGCGTTCACTCCAAACTTGTAGATCTTTTATATGTAAATTGTTTTTATGAAGATTTTTTAAAGTTTTTAGATTACGCTGTAGAGAAAAACTTCAGTGTAAAGTCAGGGAAACAAATCTTGGTTATTACTTCAACAGCTGAAGAGCAACTTGACAAAATACAAGTCATTGATCCGGAGTTTGACACTGCAACGTCCAAGCTTGATTGGAAAAAAGAAAGTAGGAAGTGACCATTGGATTTAAAACTCCACTAGTAATCTTTTGGTTCTACCCGCAGCATCTTCGTCTATATTTCTTGTGTCATAAATAATCGCTTTCCTCTACATCTTGTATTTTTTTTTGTGTCAGGATAATTAATATTATAGAGTAATTAGTATTCTCGAAACGCATCCTCTTTAAGATCTGATCTTTTCTTTATCGATGCTTTTGTAATCTTCATGCATGCATGGATGGTTAGGATGGCTGATTTTACGGAGTACTTTATACTCTCAAAACTTATTCATATAATGTCTGTAAACTCTCTATGCATTATTTTAATGCTTGCTTTTTATATAAATACTTGTGTTGTTTATTTTATTATTATTATTATTATTATTATTATTATTATATAATATAAGATCTATACGCTAATTATAAACTACTGTTTAAAAACAATAAAGGACTAAAAAATGACATGATTAGTATACACACTTCTCTTGTTATGTGTTAGAATATTCTTGATAAAAAAATTCGGGCCCTCGGACTCAAAATCCTAACTCCGTCATTGGTTGTATTAGTGCTATATTGCGACCCGGGATTCCTCGAAGTGATCCAAGTTCAAGGGCGTCCCTTCCATCATTCAATCGCAGAGTTCCCTCGTATATCTTCAAACTTACGGCTGATATTCTGGTCAAACAACGCCTTTGACTCCTCGCAGTACCGCTGGTGCTTCACCTACCATTCTGCTTTTACTCTAGTTGTAGTCCTCCATGGCACGGTCGAGGAGTCCTCTGGAGGCGACGTCGAGAGGAGCAACAGCTGCGAGTTGCTCTTCAACGACGGCACTGGCGCAAGATTGCATAATTATATTGATCAAACATTTTTTTTCCTTTTTTTCTTCCTTTTATAGGGTGGCTTCTTGTTGGAGAAGACCCATGTGGACTGTTGGCAAATTGGGAAGGGGTCTAATGTAAAATGAGAAGTATCTGTAAAATGTTACAATTCAGTGTTTCTTTTTTAGGGGATAAATTAGACGTTTATGATTCTTGACTAACTGAGCAGTATAATTAGTGATTGAATCAAGACGAATTAGTTTATAACCTTTAGTTATAAGCTTTGTGAAACTGGCTAGGAAGTTACTCATTCAGCCACTGTTATTATTCTTTTTTTTTTTTATAGCTCTTTGTTTAGACTATTAATATCTTGGCTTCCTACATGGAATTTTATAGCAAAGGCTATCTATTTCATTACTGTATATTGGTTTTGCTCCTTAGTTATGTTACAGCTTATTGGTGAATTTTTGCTGCTGGGCTTGGCTCCCTCTTTGGGATTCGACACCTTAAATGTCCTTTCTTATGAACGTACTCTTCAGCCAGAAAGATCAATGGCTAAAATATTTGAATGCACTTAATTTTAATTCACTTTTTTGGAAAAGAAAATGGCTTGAATCAAGCACTTGCTAAAATGGAACAAGGAGGCTGTGCCGATGTTGTTTTTCAGGTGCTATCGAGCAATCAGTTATGATAGACAACGCAAAAGCATATAAAAATGTCGTTGCAATTTATGTCCTTGCAGTTTTATTGTTTTTTATGATTTTTTTTAATAATCTGTTGTTTTATGTGGAATTGTGTATGTAATTTGAGTATAATTTGATAATTTTTTTTGTTTATTTCGAAAAAAGTAAAAGGATAAATTATAAAAAATAATCTATCAAATTACTCTCTGATGACTACTAAATATAGTCAGCTGTTGTTTTTGTTGACAATTAAAAATAATATATCAAATTACTCTCCAACATCGTAGACGACTGGTTATTTTCTTCTTGGAACTAAAAAAATAATATTTAAAAAAATACGAAATTACTTTCTAGTGATTGATGCAACGACAGGAGATGGTTGTTAGTTTCTCGCTGGAAATAAAAATAATTTGGTTGATTTTCAAAAATAATCTATTTAGATTACTCTCGTACAATTTCGATAACATATATTGTAACCTTTGGCCAATTCCTTAATCAAAAGTATTTTTATGCTTGTTCCAATTATGATTGTAGAAGTAGAATATGGATGCAGTTTGTAAAAATTCTATGTATTTCTTGATGTAAATTGTGATGACATTATTAACCTTCATAATGATATATTTTAAGTTTTTAAATTATTATATAAATCATTTTTAAACATTTTTATTTTTTAATGATAATAATATTTTAGAATAGTGTTGATATTACATCCCACAATCAAAGCATGTTAAAAATCAAATCCCCAAAATAACGGCGTAAACAATTATCGAAAGGCATGATATAAATTTTATCTACAATGCCGTGATATCCGAAAATTTCTAGTGCATTATATATGCGATAACTAAGAGTAATGTTAAATAATTTATATACAAATTTTATGAGTTAAATTGTATGCTCACAAATTTGTCAAGAGCTTAAGGAATAATTTTGATATCACAAGAATTATTGTTTGAATTTAATTTTTATGACAACTTTCATAAGAATAAATATGGGATTTTTAAGATAAAAAATTATGCCATAATTTTATGTAAAGGATGAATGAAATGAAGACGAGAGTTGCTAGATGAGTAAAGAAAAATAAGCTAGAAAGCTTAATTATTACAGAATGTGTTGCATAGATTTGGAAACGAAAACGCAATATAAGAATAATACTATATGAGATTATATAGTATAAGAAAAAACTAGTGTATGAAAAATATGGAAATATACAATTTAGAAGTTAAGTAGTACAAAGATTATATAGTACGAGAATTTTGCAATATAAGAAATACACAGTATTGAAATTATATAGTATTAGAATAATACTGTATAAGGATTATACGGATAAAGAAAAGCATTATAGAAACTATATTGCATAAAGATAAGCAGCATTGAAATTATATTATATAAAGTTAAGTAGTATAGAAAGTATACTATGTGGAGGATGTTTACAAGTGTAGATAATGTGAAAGCTTGTAGACCATGAAAAGCAATATGGAAAGAATACTGACAGTATGGGAAAATATACCGATAATATAGGAAAAATTTGTAAATTTGGACTGTTAAAATGTTGATGTGGGACCCATCGGGACACTCTAAAGGAGGAACAATCTCCACATCTTCCCCTTGAAAACTGGTGGAGTAAAGTGTCTTGGAGCCTTTTTTTTTTTTGCAAATAAGCCCCTAGAGTGATGTCTTTATATGGTTAAGGGCATATTTGAAAAGTTTATTTTACTTTATCTCCATCAAATTTTCATGGGGGCTTGGAAAAAACCCACATTTTCCCTATGCAAAAACCGATTTTTGCACACTTTCTCTCAAATATTTTTCTAAAACAAACCTCAAATCAAGCTTGGAAGCAAGGAAAAGCACTCTAGAGTAAGGAATAGCAACTTTGGAGGTAATAGGGTTTTGTATATGTTTTGGATGAGATTTTCATGGGATATGTCATGTTTATTGTCAAGGGATTCTAGAGGGTTTTCTAACACCAAAGAGAATGAATAAAAGCCCTTGAAATCTCATGTTAAAATCCTAAACCCTAGCCTTGAAAGTTTAATTGCTTTATGAGATTTATATATAGTTTGTAAACTTTATGAACTATGAAATATAAAAGAAGCATGTGGTGTAACTAAATGGTATGTTGTAAGGATGATGATGATGAAGAAAAGATGAAAACTAGGGTTAAAGCTTAAAAGGAAAAGTTATGACAAACTTTGCCTTAAGCACTTAAGGTGTTTGATAAAATATTTTGGACCATGGTATGTTAAATGCATGTTATGGCATGATTATTTTGAATATTAAGTACTTGATGACTACGTTTAGAAGGGTTTTGATGAAATTAAACTCAAGGAAAGCAAGGTAAAAATTGTTTTGGAGCAAAAAGTGTTTAAAGGGCATTTTTGAAAGATTTAAGTGTTTGAGGCCAGTAGAGGCCGAATTATTTCTTGAATTCAACACAAGATTTGTTGGAAACATTGATTTGGACAACTTTTGGAAAGAAAGTTCATTCGAATTCCAATTAGAAGAAGCCAAAAAATATATATTTTATTTCTATCCATCCAAAAACTCCATGAAAATGAATGATTTTGAGAAAAGTTAAAATATGAAAATTATAGATCTCGTCGAAATGATTAAACATAACAAACGGTTTGTGAAAATTCTATAACAATTTTAAGATATGAATTTTATGAGATTTTAGTCACAAAATTTTAAAATAAGGAAAACATTTCAAAATTATTTGAATTAGACCAAGGAGCTTTTGTAAGTCTTAATCCTTGCGAAAAACTAGATGTTTTAATATAAGACAATTATCTTTGGTCTTAGGGACAAAAATATCAAGATTTTGAGTTTCGAGTCAAAACCTTAAACAATGTGAGCTAGACTTTTCACTGTGCAAAGTTGGTTTTTTTTCATTACAATGAGCAAGTGGGTAATCCTGGGTTTTAAAGCTCAAAGGAATGGGAGAATTTGAAATTTTTCTAAGAAAAAGATGTTAAGGGCAAAGTCATCAAGATTTTCGTATCATGGGTCAAAATCGTAAAGTTTTGCTAAAATAGATTTTAGTGAAAAGAAACTAATGTCTTTTTTTTTTTTTTTTTATTCACAAGGTTACAAGTAGCAAGGAATCTAAGTTTTGTTTAGATCAAAAGTTTTTAAGACCTGTCAAGAGCAAAGTGGTCATCTTTTGTAAAACGGCCACAATGGACCCCAAAACACTTGATCTAGGAAAATGCCCTTTAGCAATAATTTTTTTGTAATCATAAGTACCGAGATGGTAAAGTAAAATGAGAAGTTTAGTAAAGTTATGAAACATATGAAAACATGTTAAGAGTAAAATCATTATTTTTCATAAAATCGTTAAAACAGACCTAAGCCCTTCGAATTAGCAAAATGTTCTTACACGAGAAATATCTCGTATCACATTAAGTAACAAAATTGTCAAGTAAGAAGGGACATTTGAATAAGGAATGAGCATGTTAAATAATTAAGAAGTAACCGATAAGTAATGAGGTTAAGTAAAAAGAATGAACTTGTGATGTTTAAGTTCTGTTGTCGATCAGGTAGATCGGTAACAAGAAAAGTTAACTAATAGTTCGGTGTCATTTGAATAGGACACAAAGTCGACTAAGAGAAGGAAAAGGATAAAGTAGGAACTCTCAAACCTGACCTAGAGTATAAACAAAATATATTTCAAATGCTTTACAAACGTTTTAAGTATGTTGCATTTGTTATGCATGATGTTTTAAAAGTTCAAGTTATAATTTGCAATGTATTTGCATTTGCTATGTTCAATGTTTCAACGCTAAGTTATAGCATAAAGTATGTTTAGCATTGTACATGCCCACTCAAGTTTACGAGAAGGCAATCAATGATGATAACTAAAGTATCGTACTAGCCTCCTAGATGTGAGGTATACATATGCCTCCTAGATGTGAGGTATATAAGTTATGTTAAAATTATGACCTCATTGTTCGATGGTCTTAAATCTTCCACAAAGGAAGTGTTATGTTTATGGTCTCATAATTGATTGTGTTGATACAAACATTCAAGATAAAGAAAAGATAAGAATGATGTAAAGAAGTTTAAGTAAGTTATGAATGATCATAAGAAGTTCATAAATGGATGTTCATAAATGAGCATAAATAAAATCGTGCATTATGACCTTAATTGCATTCATTTCCATGATATGTTCATGAAAAACATTTTAAGAAATGTTTTATAAGAAATGTTTATTAAAAATGTTTACAAGAAAAGGTTCATGAAAAAAATTTTGTGAGAAAAGTATAAAAGCAATATTTTACGATGAATATTTTTAATGTTTTGTGAGATTATGTTTGAACTTACTGAGCGAAAGCTCATTATATGTTCCTTCATGCTGTAGGAAATTCTATAAAAGACAAGTAAGATTGGTTGAAGAGCTCGGTGTTACGGAGACAGAAGCAAAAGTTAGGTATAGATACTACTACAAAAAGTTTCTGCTATTTAAAAAAAAAAACATATAGTTTTGTGCTATTTTGGAATTATGTTTTAAAGAGTTTAAACAAATTAAATGTTTATACAAAAAGTATTTTATAACGTA
>CAMOHE010033398.1:0-51658 GCA_946598075.1 Artocarpus hirsutus | reverse complement strand
TCCTGATTTAAATTTCAACTTTGTACAATGATTTTATAAACCTAAATGGCACACTAGGACACCATGAGATGATTTAGTATCATAGGATACCTCGGGTTAGATGCTAATGAGCTAAGTTACTATGCATTTAGGATTTGTGCGTGGATCCGCGGAGCTAACGTATAGCGGACCGGGATTACGGTGTGGGACACTGGCACGAGTATTGAGGTAAGACTTCTACCCCTTCTTTGATAGCCATTTTTAAATACTTTGGCCTCAAATGGATTTTTACGAAAATGTTTTCAATTGACTTGTTGATAAAGGATTTTCATTATCTGTTTTCTAAAACAGCAGATTGAGATGAATTTTATAATGAACTTCATAATGAATATAAATGATTATATCTGATAAGAAAAGATTTCATGAATCAGAGAGATATATATATGTATATATATTAGGGCATGATGCCATATCAGAGATCGGGTTGTGTAGTGAACAACCTTGGGGGCAGGTCCCGAAACCCAACTGGGCCACTACGGTGGTGAGTCATGTATGGTTTGCCCAGGAAAGGAAAATGGTACTTTTTGATTGATTTATTTTAATCATTCTGATAAGATTATATTTTATTTAATTTTACATTTAATTATTTATTCGATGATTGTTCCAGTTTATTTTTATATGTTTATTTAATTTACGCAAATTCTTTTAAGATTGAATAATTTTCTAAATGTAGTCCTACTGAGCCTTTCGCTCACATTTTATCTGTTTTAAAATCTTAACCCTAGGTGGATATCAGCATAGGTTTGGAGAGGAGTCCGCCGACCGGACTTACGATCAGTAGAAGTATTTGGTAGGCTAATTTATCATTCAAGGCATGTAAGACTCTAACTTTTCTTTTATTCTGGACTGTGGTTGTATCATAATATTGTCAGTGCTATATGTGTGTGCACAATATGTGGGCTAGTGGGACTCATACGCGTTCCACCCCATAATTAATTATTTTAATGTTATTTCTATTTGTTTAATTATTATGGTAATTCATTTATTTCTTTAACTTTTCTATTCAAACGATTTTAAAACTATCACATTTTATTTATAAATTTCATTTTAAAACCCTGATTTTTAACCAAATCTTTACTTAATTAACTTAATTAAACCACCACGTCACCTCCCGTACTCCGGGGCGTGACACATCATTAGTCCCAACACTCATGACGAATAACGAATTCCTGACCAATTCCTGGGGTGCATTTCTCCCAACAGCTTTCTCTATCCTTTTCATGGCCTCATCAAAGTACCTCAACTGACTGGCCATGTCTATAACCATGGCAAGGGCCGTGGTGGCATCGTCTAAGCCTGAGCCTGCGGAGGCGAAGCTGACACCCGTGGCTAAGTCCCGCTCGGTCAGCGAAGGGCTTAGGTAGGCCGGCAAGGCGTCTTTGATACCGAGGTGGGCGACAAAGTAGTCGGTTGGAAAACCTGCCTGTGGGCATGTGGCTAGGGAAGTCACGGTAGTAGGGAGGGTGGTCCCCGCGGAAGACCGTCGCGAGACTGTTGTTGTTTCCGGGATCGACGGTGGAGTCGCCAAAGGCGAAGAGGGCAGGGAAAGGTGGGGATTGGTTGGGTGCTGTGGTGGTGGTTGGAGTTTGCGGCACGCAAGTTGTTGCGAAGGCAAAAGAGAATAATATGGCGAGAAAAATTACGGAGGTTATTTTGTGCTTCATGCTTTGCTCTTTTTCGGCTTTGGGGTCACACACACTATACTAGAGTCTCGAAAATTACTGATCATCCGGAATTGGATGGTGTTATTGGAAGAAGTGATGACCTTATATATAATTTTTAGACTGTTGTTGAATTTGGCAATTGTTTGGACGTAGTAACTTTTTTTCTTTCAATAAAGATTTAGACTTAATAACTTTGAAGAATCAGATATGATTAGAACTATTTTTAAAAAAATGTTAAATGTAATTGAATAAATCAAGTATATATGTTAGTCTATCTTTAAAAAGAAAAGAAGAAACAAAAGCTCTCCACAAGTATCGCAGATCAAGCGTGCATGTTGGATATTATTATTGTTCTGCGTGGTAGCATTGTAATTTTGTAAATCACTTAGATATTAATATTCCAAAAAAAGAAAGAAAGAAAGAAAGAACATTATGTCTAAGAATTTTTGGACGCTATAATAGTGTTGAGTGGTATTGAGCTTTTCAATTTTAAAAGTTAGCTTAGAAAGTAAGACTTTCTTTCACACTTATAAACTGATCATTAGCTATTTCTACAACCTATGTGGGATTTTCTCAATAATCAACGGTAAGTACATACTAGAGTTGGGGATTTGGATTAAAAAATTTTTAAAGAAAAAGGTTAAGCCCCCTCTGATTCAGTTTTGAAATGTTTTTTGTCATTTTCAAAAACACAAAAAATATAAATGATTTCAAAACATTATTTGGTTAACAATTGTGCCGAAAATGAAAATAAAAACATTTTATAAAAAAACCCCACTTTTTCTCTTGATCTTGAAAAAAAAAAGATGTTTTCAATTTTTTCAATACCCATTTGATCAACATTTCAAGAAAAATAACCCATTAATCCTCCCTCCGATGAACTCCACCCTTGCCTCATTGGGCCCAACCTCACCAGAGCACCCCCATTACAGGTCAAAGTGATCATTGGTGTTGAATTGGAGGTCACATCAATCTCTACTAGCGGCATCATTGATTGGGCAAGGGTCGTTGATATCTACATTGTGCGGGCCATTGATCGACGCAAGGAGTCTGTTGAGCCGCAAGAAGACCATCGATGCAACTAGCCCTTTTGATCTGCGAGAGCACTGTTGATACGAGAGCGTCATCGATCTGCGACAAGGCCATCAACATCTGTTAACATCGTCACCATAGCTTACGTTGTCACCGACGTCTTAGACTCGCCATAGCAAAGGAAGAGGAAGAGGAAGAGGACTATTCCTCTTTGTTTTCTTAATCTTAATCAAAATTAAAAAATTATTAATGTATTAATAATTAGTGCTTTTAGGTAATATTGATTAGAATTTTGACCCAAACTTAGTTATATTTATATTAAAAATTTTTATTAAAAATATTTTCTTTTAAAAAAACAATACTATATACATCCAGATACAATTTCAAAAACAATCGTAGTATATTTTTTAAAATGTTTTTATTTCCAATTATTTTTCAAAAACAAAAACCAAAATAAAATAATACCAAATGGGGCTGTAGAATCCTTACATACATATGCTAGTAAAGCCATGTTCTCATCAACATACAATCAAGGCCATATCTCTCTTCAACATGAGAGTAAGGCCATTTCTCCCTCACATGATAGTAAGGTCATGTCGCTCCTCAACATAAAAGCAAGGTCATGTTCCCCTTTAAAATGCAAGCAAATTGATGTCCCTCCTTAACATGCAAGCAAAGCCATGTCCATTCTCAATAAGAAAGCAAGGCCATGTACCCCATTGCCTGCTAACAAAGTCATGTGCCTCCTTAACATGTAAGTAAGGTCATGTCCTTCTACATATGAGTAAGATCATATCCCTCCTAAACATGATAGCAAGGTTACATCTCTCCCTAATATGAAAGCAATGCCATGTCCCCCATGATAGCAAGTTCATGTTCTTTTTCAACATGAAAATAAATTAGTCATTCCTCCTCTTCCATATTCGGGTAAAGCCATGTCCTTCCTCAACATGAAAGCAATGTCCATATGCAAGCAATGTCATGTCCCTTCTCAACATGAGAACAAGACCATGTAACTCATCATATGCTAACAAGGGCATGTCCTTCCTCAACATGAGAGTAAGGTCCTTTCCCTCCTCTACATACAAGCAAGGTCATGTCCTCTTTCAACATGATAGCAAGGCTAGTCCTTACTTAACATGAAAGAAAAGGTCATCCCCTTCCTCACATGATAGTAAGCCTATGTCCCTCCTCAACTTGAAAGGCAAGGTCATTCATTTCTCCAATATACGAGCAAGGTCATACGTCTTTCCTCAACATGTAAGCATGGTCATTTCTCTTTTCAACATGATAGCAAGGCCTTCTTAACATGTCCCTTCTCCAACATGCTAGTAAGGCCATGTCCCACCTCAACATGATAACAAGACCATGTCCTCATTGACATGTGAGTAATATCATACTGTAATGCTTAATTAACTCACAATTAGCTAGTAATAAGCATCTTGTATATCTATGTACTTAATGAACACGCATTATTTAATTATGAGCATATAGAAAGCATATTTTTACAAGCATGTGTACATTATTTTTAATATTGAATAATTCATAAATGTGCTTATATTCACTAAATATGATATTGAATTATTAATATATGATCTAACATTTTTTAAAGTTCTAATTGTAGTGAAAAGATCAGTTTCTTTGTTAAGGAAGGTTGATGTGCTAAATGGTTATGAATTGATTATAAAGTACTTTTTCATTTTAAATGCATTCTAAATTGATTGTTTTGCCTATTTATGCCTTGAAAATAGCTACATTTTATTAGAATTGAAAGTATGCAAAATGATAGAATTTAATCGGTTGGTTGATTAGGTTATAGCAAATTAACTTACACTTGTTTGTACTTGATTTTGTTTTCTACATATCAGCTCCAATCTCTAACTCAACATCCTTTCTACATTTCAAAACCTAAAAAAAGATGGCAAAAGCTTTCAAGTAACTTCTTCTTTTCTCTCACCTCTTTTTGAACAAGTTAAATGAACAAGAAGCTTCAATTTTGCTTCTTTCTTTCTCCAACAACCCTAAAAATGTCCAACACTCTCTTCACTTTATTTTCTCTATTTTTCAAGTCCTTAAGCTCATAGAAAATTGAAACAAGACTATAGAAGTTTAGTTTCCACAAAACAGGCAAAGTTCCTAACCTTTTAAGCTTGAAAAATAGTAGATTTTGAGCTTTTTAAGAACCTAGAATTTGAATCTCAACACGGTATTTAATTTTTATGTGTTTTGATGATGAATTAATAGTGGTTTTGATGTAATCTTATGGTTGATTCTCTATTTGTAATGCTAAGAATTCAGGTTGGACATGCTTGAGCTTAAACTATGCTAATTGAGTTAGTTCTTCGCAAAATTAAGAATTTCATAGAATTTGATTATTTCTTTTATTTCTATTAATTCTAAATGTTTATTGAGTGATTTTGAATGCTTGTAAATAGGTAGAAATTAGTTAGAATGTGATATCTAAATTTTAGGAAAAAAAAAAACAAAACTAAGGTTAGTGGAAAATCAGGTTCATATCATGCTTGATTCTCATTTATTGGGTTATTTTTCTAAGATTATTTTTGCTTCCCTCAATGATATTTAATGTTTGCAAATCTTATTAATTCATGGACAATCTTATTTAACTAGAAAGTGGCAAAATTTATTATGTTTGATATTATGTAATTTGCGGCTGGGATGAGTTGAAATGCATGTTGGTTGAGATGATTGGATGTTTAATCTTTATGTTTAATTATATTTATAGTAATATAGCATGTTCCTTGGCCAAAAGTGTGCATTCTGACATTACCTAGCCCATTTTGTGTTTAATTCAATGCAAAACCCTTATAATTTGAACTTATGACCTAGATTAATGAGTTTGATCTATGAGAAATTGAATGGTATATGATTTTATAATGTTAGGCCTTTAGTAAGTCTTATCTTCTAAAAGAACTGATATTTTTCACTCAATGCAAATTGGACTTGAGGTAAGTAGAAACTATCATTTATTGCATCACAATAACTACGTAATGTTACCTATGTTTTAAGGTGCATTGATTGGAATCTTGTTATTTGACAATGATACATATTGTTGAAAAGCATTCATGATTCATGATAGTTACATTAGAATGTGTGATATGATCTAAAAAGGAAATGAGGTCTTTAACTAAAATAGGGGTATGGTGCTTAATTGGTGGTTGGGTAGGCATGGGACGAAGGTGGGATCGACGGACCCAACAAAGGGTATTGAATACTTTGAGGTTGAAAAACCAAGATCAGAAAAACCACAAAGAATAAGACTGAACAAGGTAAATACCTGGGGTCCAAAGGCCAAGATAGAAAACCCGTACTATTATTATTGTATTGGCCAAATTATGATGAATAGGTTCTGAAAACTACAATCTATCATTACCAGTTAAGTACCATACTCTAAGGGTACTCAAAAGGAGAGAAAATTGTTAAAAGAAAACTTATAAAAGAATATGTTTGATTGCATTTTCATTCAATATTCATGTTCATGCATTAGTTTATGCTTATTGAGCTTTTAACTCATTATAGTTCTTATGATGCAGGTGAGAATGTTCAAGATTAAGGGTTGACCAGTATCCAGAGCTGCTGGACAAATATTTGTTTATATGCCATGTTTTGGATAAGCTTTTGAATCTTATTTTGAAACTCTGTTTTGTTAAACTTAGCAACCCTGTTATGATTTTATAAATAAATATATTACTAACTCTGGAAGTGGTAACACACTCCACGTCTCATTTTTGAATTTGTATATGTTGTAAATAAAAAAATAAATAAAACAATAATTTCAAAACTCTTTTGTACTGAAATGAACATTCTAAGTAAACCATAATATTTATGATATAAATAGAAGGTTAATACTTTTTATCCTAACAAAATAGGCTTTTCACAAGCTTATTAATTAGCTTGAGAGATATTACACAAGCCCTCTTCAACGTATGAGTAAAGTCATGTCCTTCATTTCATGCTAGAATGAAACCCTTTTCTCAGTACTCATCCCAAGATATCCAAATCATTTGAGGTAATCGCCCACGTAACCATCATATTACACGTTTCCAATCACCAAGTCATGAGACAAGGAGAAGAACAGAGTTACAGATATGAAGACGGAGGATATGAACCATTCTCAACAATTATTAATTTGTGTAACAAGACTTATAAATAATAGAAGGATAAGATCTAGTAAGGATTTGATCTGACTCTTTGACAATACTTTAAATTTTTCTTGTCTACGTCCTCTAGAGAGGGCATATTGGAGAGAGTTCGAGTGCATAATTCTATAGGTTTTATGAAAACTCAACAACCAAAGTTGAGACAAACCAATCTAAATTATTGCGTCTTTCTATTTATTTTCATTCTCATTTTATGTGTTCATAATAGTTTGATCTTTTTAAATCAAATTTAATTCAGGCGAAACATTTTTACCATCAATAATTATAATGGTTTACAAAATCTTCATTCCTTAAAGATCCATTAATAGTTTTCATAATGTTGACGTACCAAGTCATACATTGTATGAATTGTGAATGCAATGTCAAAAAAAGGATAATTTGCATAGATGCTCCTTTAATTATTTAATAAATGACAATTTAGTCCTCAATTTTTTAATTTTAATAAAGTACCCCTTGAATTCTTTAATTAGAAACAATTTATTCCTTTTTGTCCACGTCTGTCAAATTTCTAACGGAATTTTATATGTGACTTTCAAAAAGACCAGAATAACCTTCCTGTAAAAATTAAAAAAAAAAAAAAGAATTATAGCCCATAATTGTCCTTTCTTGTCTCTCCTGTCTTCTTCTTCAACTAAATCTCCCATCTTGTTTAACCCCTAATCACAGAACAAGAAATCACACCCAAAAAAATCTCACTTGTGCTCAACGGAGAGAACAGAAGCATAAATACCCAACACTCAAGTAAATTACCCAATACAAACAAAGCACCTTTTTCTTCTTCATCTTCATCTTCTACTGTGTATTCTCTTCCATTCTCAGATATCAAAATAAAAAATTTATGTGGATAAATGCATGAAGACTCAAGCTAGATGGCAGAAAGGGGATCTTACTTGTTATAAGTTCAAAGGAAAATAAACCCATAAGTGACTTTGTTAGATTCTATAGGAGGAATGCAAGACTAACTGAACAATCATGGATTCAAAGCCATTGCCAACAAAGAAGATTGACTCAGACAGTACATGGGGTGGTTAGAGCAAGTCAAGGATTCTCGTTCTCGGTTGAGTCTCCACGTCGTTTGCAAAGTTGCCAAGTGTCCTAAAAGCAGAGGTTGCTGGAATGAAGGTAGACACGGCGTTGCCACCACCATCATGCTCCCCATAACTTCCAGGTCGGTTTCTTTAGTATCTCCACCCCTCTCTGCCAAGTTCCCCATCGTTGAGAGATATCCATTAAAAACCCAAGCCCATTGCCGACCAAATCCAACCCAATCATCGCCCAAATCACTCCCATCACTATCCATCCCGTTACAAGCACCCTCCTCCGCCTACCCTCCTCCCGCCAATGTCATGGTTGACCTTCACATAGATCCACCAAGTTGATATGATATGGTCTAATGTTTTTTTTAAATATTTATTTATTGAGCATAATATCTTTTTCTTTCAATCCTTTTGGTAAGATTTGGTTAATTTTCTAAGTTTGATTTTTTTTTTTTTTCACATTTGGTTTTTATTTTTTTATTTTAATTTTTTTGTGATATATAAACATGATTGTACCAATATACCCTTCTAGATCATATCATGTGCATTGCACATGACCTATTCTGATAAAAAAATTAACGGTTCTTGATGGAAAAGTTTCAATTGCCAATGTTTAAAGAGTTTGGGGACTGTTTTCGTAAGATTAAAAAATTACAGACTAAATTACAACCTACTAAAGAGTTTATGGACTAACAATGTCAATTGAGAGCTACATAATCTAATCTAATGCATTTGTAAAAGAGCCAAACTCTTTTTTCGGTGCACTCATATACTTGCTAAGTGGGTGTTTGGAAATATGGTGGGAACTAGTGGTGAGAACCACTTTTACTATAGCATGTGAGAGTTTTACACTGTAGCAATTTTTTTTAATTGATACTGTAGCATGTAAGAGCTTTATTCATAACTGATTTTGTGGTGGGAACCACTGGTTCCCACCACTCCCAAACACCCCATAAGTGTCAGACTCTCCCTTTTTTTGCTCTTTTTTTATACTTAGAATTGTTGTTGCTGCTGTTGTTGGCATTGTATTTTTTTTTTCTTGTTTGTTATTTTTTTGCTAGAAGCTCCTCTACAATAACATTGTTGTAAATTTGCAATGTGTTTTTTTCCTCTTAATTTTCTCTCATCATTTTATTTAGCAAATATAATGTTAATGTTAATTGCCTGTTAGCAATCAAATAAGACCTCTATCACTAAGTAAACTAGAAAAAACAATAAAAAGTAATCAAAACTTTAACACAGGGTAAAACTTATAAAATTACCTTCATGTGCATGGCATGTGACACACAATGAGTATCAAAAAGGAGAGAAAAAGCTCCTTATATGATTCTAGTGACGTGTCAATGTGTCAATAGTTTATCAAATCCTACTCTCCTTCAAACAGCTCGATCAGTGTCACTTTTCTCAGAAATCAAATTGTTCACAACATTAAAAAAGTATAAAAAGTAAAAAATTACACCACATGTCTTTTTTAGTAGTTATGCATCCTATGTGCCTCCCATTGGTTCCTCCAAAGATACAAACTTGGGACGCCTTAAACCTACATAAGGATGTCAATAGGACGAGACAAATGGTACCCCGTCACGCCCCTTGGTGGGGCGGTTTCGACCCATACTTTTATGGGTTTCAGAGCAGGTCAAAAATCGTCTAAAAAATGGGGCAGTGCGGGTGGGGTAGGTTGGCATCAAACCCCCCGTTTTCTTTATTATAAAAAAAAATTGTAATTGAATTTTGTCCATATTTTCTTTTAAATAAATAAATATTCCAGCATATAATATTTCTTCTCCTTCATTTACAAGAAAAAAAAGGAGCCGGTTTCCCATGAGAAAAAAAAAAAAAAAAAAAAAAGCTACTGCAAAGGAATATATCCTCTGTGTTTACGTACGTGTAACCACTGTGTGTGGATTTGTATGTTTATATGTTCGTATTCTCCAACAAAGAAGAGAGACAAATTGTCTTCGTTGGAGACTGTTCAAAACATTTGGCGAGCGACACGAGTTTCTTCCTCTATTTGAATCCGCTTCAACTTTAAATTTTCTTCGTCTCAAACCAAACTCAAAATGATCGCACGAGTCGGACACGGAAACGTCAATGTAATTAGAAGATGAACCGATACAATTACAGAGGGAAAAAGGAACAGAGAGAGAGCTCTCTCTCTCTCCATCCATTGTTTGTGTACGTGTGTGCGCAAAACAATAGTGATCGCCAATTCGCTTCACCAATCTCCAAATCTTATGGATTCGTTTGAGACATCAGTTAAAACTTAAATAATGTAGCATGTAAGAGTTTTATACTGTAACAAATTACTGTAGTATATAAGAGCGTTACCATGTGTGTGCAAACTAATAGTTATCACCGATTCACTTCACCAATCTCCAAACCTTATGGATTTGTTTGAGACATAAGTTATAATTTAAAATTGAAACTTAAACAATGTAGCATGTAAGAGTTTTATATTGCAACAAACTACTGTAGCATGTGAGAGCTTTATCATGTGTGTGCAAAAGAATAGTTATCACCAATTCACTTCATCAATCTCCAAACCTTATGGATTTATTTAAGATATCAGTTAGAATTTAAAGGTTGAAACTTAAACACTGTAACATATAAGAGTTTTATACTGTAGCATGTGGGAGCTTTAACATGTGTGCGCAAAAATTCACTTCATCAATCTCCAAACCTTATGGATTTATTTAAGATATCAGTTAGAACTTGAAGTTGGAACTTAAACACTGTAGCATGTAAGAGTTTTATGCTGTAACAAATACTGTAACAAATAAGAGCTTTACATTGCAGTAAACTGAAATTGTTTTTCGAACGTGCCTTCCAAAGGAAGCATATGTCTTTGTTCACAACTTAAGTCTAAATTTGAAATCTCTTTTTTTTTTTTTTTTTTTGTTAAAGTTATATAAATAGGTTGGGTGCGAGGCGGGTTCCCTTCGACCCATTGGCTATTGACCTTGCACCGCACCGTTGCCATAATAAGGTGGGTCACTATGGTTCGAGTCAAAAGGCGGGTGGGTTGGGAGAAAACTCGCCCCGCCCCTTTGCCTAATCCCACCCCATTCGCTCATCATTGTTCACAATTAACTCACAGAGTAGTTGTTATGATAAACGTTATGTTGTATTCTAGGTAATCACAATATAATAGATTATGCATGTCTTAATTTCCTATCCTAGCATTTCCAAGGTCAACTTGAGAAATAACACTTCTCTTTTATTGGATTTCAACCATACCCCTTTTATAAAATAGTTTAAAATATATCACTTCTAAAGAGTATAAAGACATAATTAATTATAAGTATTTTAAATTATGGTTAAGAAAACAAGTGTTATCTAAAGGTATTTTGGTCTTTTTAGTAGTAGAAAAAAAATAAATAGTAGAACACAATAGTGATTTTAAAGAGGTGGCATATCACTTCCACGTGTTTTATCTGTATGCCAAAACAATGAGTAAATTGTGTAGCATACTACTTTTTTACTACCACTATTGTGTTTGATCATTGTATTTTTTTCATTGATTCATACCATCTCTATTAGTCAAAGAGGCCAAAATTTCCTTAGATAATATATATTTACTTAACTCTTATATAAAATACTAACGATTAATTATGTTTTTATTTTTTTATAAGTAATATATTTTAAACTTTCTCGTAAAAAGCAGTGAAAAATAAAAAAAACAATGCTACAAAAAGTATTTTTTTTTCAAATTGACCTGAGCCAACACCCTACGGGAGCCCAGCCCATCCGCATCGCCCAGCATCATCATATCAGTTTGGGGCCCAATATGACAGGAGCCGGTCCACAGGGAGAACAAAACCTATGGTAGGTTCACGTGTACGTGATCGTAGCCGAATAAATTGGCGGGAGTTGACACCTTCCCCCCCAATATTTGGCGGGAAGTTGACCGCTCTCGCTAATAAACCCTTACGGCACCGGATCTTTCATCACAAAAACTTAGCGAGAGAGATAGAATATCAGATATGGTGGGTTTACCGTACGATTGCCTCGCGAACCCTCTGGGTGCCGTACGATTGACGTTCGAGAAGGCCATGGCCTCCGGCGCGGATCCCGCATCCTTCGCCGGTGCGGACTGGGGAGTCCTCGACGTCTTCCGCAACTTTCTATTCGATCAGGACGGCCTCTCTCAGGTTCGATCTTTCCCCAGTTTTTGAAACTTAGTGTTTCCTAGGGCTTGATCAAGATCATATGAAAGTTTTGATTTTTTTCCCTGGTCTCATACTTCTTGTTAATGGAGCAATGAATTATACTAATCAAGCTTTTATATTCAGAATATGTATAATATAATTAAAAAAGTTATTTTTTTTCCGTATTTGCGAATTTAGGTTCCGATTCTGGATCACAAAACTGTAAGATGGATTCAGCCCAACACTCTGGTTCGATTCCGGGGCATGATTCAGGACATGTTAGGTAACGAAGTCTACGTCGGTGCTTACAAGGTATTGATGTTTTCCTAGTGATTTTCTGGGATTTTCCCATTTGAGAAGAGTCAGCTTATAATTTTTGTGGTTTTTGAAGGATGGCACTGTTTGGAGAACCAACAAGTATTTGGATTTTTCCCAAGTTCCAATTGATTCTTCGGCCGATATGCGAATTTGGGAACGCCGCTTGCTCTACTGTGTCCCCGTGAGTGTCTCTATATTTTGGAATTTCCATTTTTATCTTATCATGCCGAGAAACCCATGAATTGATAAGCAGCCCGCAAACATCTTTTTTATTTGTTGTTGTCTTAAAATTGTTTCAGGTTCCGGGACTGAATTCATGGGCTGAGTCTTCTTCTGAAGCGTTGATAAAAAGAAGCATGGAGTTGGCCTCTCAACAAAGAGAGAAGCGTCTAAGAGCGGATGATGAAGCTGTTGATGACATGGATTTAGTTGTAATTTCTGCCCTTTAACTTGTATTAGTTTTCTTGTACTAATTCAATTTACAAGCGGTAATAAAGTAGATAAGTGGCAGAGGTAGCTGAAATTAATGGAAGCTTCAAGAGTCCAACGAAATTATTTGTGCAAGTCCAACGAAGTTAATTGTGCAAGTTTAGGGATTAGCAAAAGCAATTATTTAGGAAAGCCTACTGGACTTTTTTTTTCCCCAATTGTCGAACGAAGTTAGTTGTGCAAGCTTAGGGGTTAGCAAAAACGATTATTTAGGAAACCCCCTCGGACCTTTTTATTTTAATTGGATTGAATTTAGATGATAAGTTACATTCTCTCATTCTCATCATTTTCAGTTCAAGTTTTTCATTCAATTGCTGATGTTGTCTTTAGTTCTTGAGTTTTATATTCTAGTTTGGGTACTCTGTTTTTTATCATTGATGTATTTTTTGCTATTTACAGCTCTTGAATGACAGGCTTGAAGATTCTCCTAGCGCCAAAAAGATGGTCAGTAGAAATCTATAAATGAACAATTCTCTTTTTTATTCTTATTTTATGTTATTTTATTCACGATGAGTATTTTGTCTAATCGCATGAGGGGTTGAAATCTGAGATTCTGTTAGAAGTTTATATTGTTCCGTGTCTTGTTATAGGTTCTTAATCCATAACTCATTTTATTATATAGCAAAAAACATTTCTGATGGAGATCGTTTTTATATCCTGATTTTTTTTAGAGGGAGGGTGGACATCCTTCCCAGTCTACTCAGTCTCGGGAGTCAATGTCTCAGGGTGCCTGCTCTAGTGCAAGTTTTCAGCCTAATGTTGAGAGGGATTCTCTTCCTTGTCTTGTCAAGGTGTGTTGTGCTTAGTTAATCTCACAAGATAATTAGTTGTATGTCTTGATGTCATGGATTTTTTTTTGTTTTTCTTGTCTTACCGAATCTGCTAAAATTTAATCTAATTGGTCAGATATATGACACTCCGGAGTCTGATTTGAAGCTAAATGAGATTTTTGAGTTTATTGGTGTCCTCACTTTTGATACGCAACATCAAATGGATAAAGAGGAATATGATGATTTTGAAAACGGCTTCATGGGAGATCCACTGACCCCTTTACCATCTGGCAACCAGGTTTTGGCGCTTCCTTTTGGCACTTAATTTTGCTGTCTTCATACGTAATCTAGTCTCTTTTACATATTTTATATATGTTGCTGGGAGTTAGTTATTGTTATTATTGCTGTTAGCGTTCAATGCATGCTTCCACACACTTGAAATTCGCTTTTGCAAAATTTAGCGTGTATCGCACATAGGTGACTTCAGCGTTTCCAGAAAAGACAGTTAAAAGAGTTTTTGGCTTCCATATCTATCTTTGTTTGGTTGTAACTGCATCAGTACATCACTTGCATTTCAGAATACTTACGTTTTATGTTTTTGGCTGCAGGTACCACACCTCCACTGTTTCATTCATCGGAAACTTGCAGTTCATGACTTTCTCCAGAGTTCCCCTATGTTAGAGGTGATTTTATGCCCACTTTAGTTTTATTCTCCTTATGTGATTGATAATTGATTGCCCATTCCTCTGTTGTACTTCTAGAAATGTAAACTTTTTCCCCTAAATGTTGCCATGTCAAATCATATTGTTCTTTTATCTCACAGCCAAAGCCCGCAGTGGTCAAAGAGATAAGGGAAACTCTCCTGAGGCATCTCACAGATGTTCTTGGCAATGATGGTCTAGCTGCGCATTTCATGTTGTTGCATCTCCTGTCCAAAGTAAATACTACTCTTGCACAATCGTAATGTCATTTTTCTGCATGATAATGGCTTTTACATTTGTTTCATATTTTTCTTAAACTCATCGCAAATATTTTATTGTGAGAAGTTTCCAGCGTTCACTCTTACCCATCAGTTCTGTCACATACAATTAAAACATTTTTCTTGACAGGTGCATTCTAGAGTCGATACACTTGCTGTGGGGAAGCTTTCACTGAATCTCACTGGTTCAAGCAATGAAAGTGTGTCTGTATTTAGAAATCATCTTAGCCTTGCAATCAAGAATCTTTTACCTTTCTCCGATTATTTGCCTCTAACAATTGGGTATCTTAACAATACTCCTTTTTCACCAAAAAAGGATTATGAGACAAATAGGTACATTCATCTCCTTTCTGCAACTATAAATCAAGTTCACTTCCAAGTTGTATTTCTTATTTGACAATTCTACATTTTTGCTTCAGGCTCATAACCGGTCGTCTGCAGCTGGCTGAGGGCACGCACTTGATCATTGATGAGACCACAATGGGAGAAGGGAACCTCGTCTCTGTTGGGATTGACAATGCAAGATTGCTTAAAAATTTGATCGAGTTGCAAAAGGTGATTTTGATCTTGCAGTTTCCATAAAGCGTTCGCTGTGTGTATATATTCTAGTAATTAGCATAGGTTAAATGTATTCGACTGCTTAACATATAGATTCGCTTGGTTTTGCTTCTTGAGATTTTTGCTTGCTTGAATGTTAACAGACTCTGGCTTCAGGCCCGAAAAAAAAATTGTTAGATACCTATAATTTGCTTGCTCGACACTCAAGAAACTAATATGATCTTACAATTTTTTAATCAGGTGGAGTACGACTTCAAGTACTATAAAATGGACATGGTAGCTGATATCCAGTTGCTTGTATTGTCAGAGGGAAAATCATGTTTTTGTCCTGCTGATTTAGTTTTGCCCTTTCAACCTACCTCGGTGGGTTCTTCTGAAGTTTCCCCTGAATCATTGGACGCATGGAGATGGTACTTGGCTGTGCTCAGATCATTGCCTCATTCTATCGACTCAGAAATTCAGAAGGTATACATGATAAACATGTTTTCTTTGGCAATCAATGCATATGGTTGCACTTCAGGAGCCTAAATCTAATTGGTCAATGACAAATAAAAGTACACCACAAAATTAACGTTGCTATGCATATTCAATGTGAAATTTTCAGGTGATAGAAAATGACTTGGTTGAAGCAAGGCAAGCAGATAGGAACCTGGGCACTGAAGATTTTAGCAGGTTAGAATTGGCAAGTTTCTGTATGTCATATTATTATCAATTAATACTCTTAAAAGTTTTATTCGTACTCTGTAATTCCTTTTTTGTTGCTTACAGATTGCTGACAATGGGCCGCCTAATGTGCATGAGTTATGGGGAAACATCCCTATCTTTAGAACATTGGCAGATGGTCAAAGAGCTGGAGAGGCTACGGAGGGAGAGGCTCAAGTGAAAATTCCCCTTTGACTGTCTGATTTTGTTATGATACTAATACGTGTAAATTAGCCCAAGACTGACGATCAGATTTAGGTCAAGAAGTTCTTTTTTCTTTTTGTCTAAAATTTGTTATCATTTCATATCGAAGGCATTAGAAAGTTTTGAGTCTCTTAACTTTCTGTATTAATGCTAAGACTTCTTTATGTATGACATCATGCAATGTTGCGCCTCCACTGCTTCTGCGTTCGCCATTAAAATGAAATCAAAGGATCTTAATCATTTCAGTTCGCTTTTTTACTTGGAACACAAATGTTGGCAAAACAACTAAACAGACTTACCATGGTGAAGATGTTTCAAGTTTGTAGTCTAGCTAGTATGTTTGGTAAAATCAGTTTTAATCAAAATTTTTAGCTGTAACAATAAAAAGGTTTTATATATTACAAAATGAGTTACAGTGTAAAGCTTTTCAGTTTAAAAGTTTTAGTTTTAATCATACTTTTTAAACACCCATTTATGTCTATTTTGGAGTCGTTCTTGAAATAAATGAAAGATAATTGAATTATGTAATGATCTCGTCTTTTTTTCTTATTGAACTTGGGGAGGGGAATTTTAATTCAGGACTTAAATTTTAAGGTGGATGTAGAATTACAGCTAGGTAAAATAGTATAAGCCCGTGGCCATAAAACTTTTTAAACCAGTAAGGAGGAAGTGTATATAGGTCTTGATCCGATTTGTTTGTGCAAGATGCAAGCTCTAATAACCAAGTTCTGTATAAATAAGCCACCGACACTTCGCAGGCCTGTTATTTGAAAAAAAACTCTTGAGAGTCCACACAGTTTCATCCTGATATTTTCACTTTGACAGAACTGACTTGGGAGGTAAATGTTTATGTCACATGATAGAATCGTATATACCAATTCTTTTCTACATTTTTTTCCTATTTGTTTGTCCGCGTCTGTTTTTGTTTAGGCTAAATCTGTATGTGGGATTCTGTGGGCTTTGCTTGTTTGCCAAGTCTTGCAATAACACTAGTGGATCAGAAATTTAGAATAATATAAAACTTGCCCCAGATGGGATGAGAATAATCAAAAGTACTATTATTTATAACTAAGAAAGTTTCCCCAGCTGGTTTTGACACGCGTTTGACACAAACTGGGAAGTAAAATTTACATACTCTCTCAAGTCTCAACATACCAATTGGCCTTTGATTTAAACAAAAGGCACTCAAATTGAGTATTTTTTTTTCCCTATCTCTAACTAAAACTATTTGGACTCACAAGTCACAACCCTTTAACCAAAAAAAAGGTCTAGCGGGTGCCAATCAGCCACCTCAGCTATAAACAGCCTCACAAAGGCCTTGCCCTTTTTTCCCTACTCTCTAACCCAAACTTCCCCCACAAGTAAAATGCCATATATAGTATTACATGTATTAAAAACTGTCACACAATAAAGAAAATTGTTGAAAAATCTTGGACTTCTTTTTTTAATAAAAAAAATCTTAGACTTGACCACCCTCAAATGTTTGCCCAAATTTCCAATTTGCTGGTGCAATATCGTTGCCAGTGATGGTCCTTCCATCACTGAGGGTGACTTGGAAGGAGAGGCTTTGGCCATTGAGGTATGAGTTGCTCTGCCAGTTTTGGCCCCAATTCCTTGACATGGATTGCCATCCTGTCTGTGATCCCTTGATCGACACTGAGTGAACATCTCCTGCACCTCCAACGTTTGTGATCAAAACCAAGTTGAAGTAAGAGTGACCATTAATTGTGAACCTAATTCCTCCTTTCTTCACACATGGTACCCTGCAAAAATATCACATTCATTGATTAAGCTAGATTTATCGTATATAGAAGTTTATGAACCCTTTAAATAGAAAGCTGAAGTGGGGATTCGTTGGTTACCTTCGGAATGAGACCGGGACAATTCCAGCCCGGTATTGAGCAATCTGGAGGAAAGCAGGCTCGGCCAAGTCAAAGTGTTGAAGGGGAGGGTTGCACCATCCGCCGTTGTCGTTTGACAGGGCCAAGTTTGGAGGGCAGAAGTTTGTAGCGGTGACGGTGATGCTGCCGGGCAGGCACCATTTTGGGTCGTTGTCACATCGCATCTCGTAGCATGCCCCGCAGCTCAAGCCATTGTTGAACAGAGCTGTACTTAGTGCTGCAGTGTTTGTTCCATAGCCTTGGCTGTACAAGTTGCCATATCCACAAGCACCTCCTGTAGTAATAGTAGTGTTCACAACAATTAGACTATAGTGCACAACTCCATAACATTGAGTCATAAACCTATGAATTGATCAATGAACAGTAATTTTCTTCCAAGTTTTTTTACCATATTAAATATCATCAATAATAACGAATAACACAACTCATGAGAATACATGTCACATAATAAAGTAAAATTTATTTGGACCTACTTTTTGTTATGTGACGGTTCTATTAATATTGTTAGCATTTTTACTGCAAGTTGGCCCGTATAACACTAATAAAGATAAAAAGTACGTAGTGTAACATACCCATTGTGCCAGAAGCGTCACCTCCCCCATAAAATGTGGCATGGCCGGATTGCCATCCTTCATAGTCACCAAAAGTTCCTCTAAGGCAAAGGTTAAGGGCCAAGAATAGGAGAGAAATGGCAGATAGTGAAGCAATGGCCATTGTGTATAATTAATGTTTTGTGTTTTTTGAGAAAGTGGGAGAGGGAGGGAGAAGTGCCTAGAGAGCTGATTGTGGTGGAGAAAGGGCATAAAAGGGTTTACTTATATAGGGAAAGAGAAGAAAGAGGTTTGGGCCCTTCAACGTGGGGCAGTGTAACTTTGAAAGTGACAAGTTAGCGGTGTTAGAGAGAGAAAGAGGGGAGAGAGAGAGAGAGAGAGAGGGCCAACCCCGCTAAAACAGATTTTCGTATTGTCAGGTTCGTTTGCAAGTATCAATGTTGCACATGCAAATGTTCCAAGTTTAGACTCACCAACTGCTAACCCCAATGACCCCACAAGCACATGCAAGTCGCAACCGTTTTCTTCGTCCTGTATTGGCATATATAAAAAAATGGTCAGTTTCTTTGAGTTGATGATATTGAAATATTTGCTTCTTGTTACGTGTGGAAAAATATTTCTAATTTCTTCATAGTTTGCGCTTAGATTCCGCAAAATTAGCTAACAAAATTAAGGCCTTTGATTGGGGGAGTTTTGGTATATTGGAGGTCTAATTTTGTGAGCTGTGGAAGATTATGTACCTACCCTATGTAGAAGATATCATAGGGGTCGAAGACGCGTATGTGACTGCCTTAGTTAACTCATTCACACTGTGTCCTAAATCATTGTTGAATATATATATATATATATATATATATATATATATTTATATTTTGCTGTATCAAAACGATAGGTGTATTCCTGAATCATAAGCATAATTGGAGATGATAATTTTTCTGTATTCTGCTTTTTTTTTTTTTTTTTAAAGGCTGAAAAGTGTGAAGAAAGTTGAGCAGCCGAAGTTACAATGTAAAAATTTTACATGCTACTACTGTATAAAACAAAAGTATATTACAATATAAAGCTCTCATATGTTAGAGCCGTTAAGTTCCAACTTAGTTTTCAAACATTGTTACAGGGTGTTTGGGAGCATTGGTTAAAACCAATTGTTAAAACTAATTTTGATTGATAATACTATACTATATGAGAGTTTTATACTGTAGTATACTTTTTTTGACACTGCAGTATGTAAAAACTTTACACTGTAGCAACTAAAAATTTTAATTCTAATTCATATTGTCAAACACCATGTTAATTTTTATACACAAGTAACAAATATTGATCTGATAGGCCAGAATTGTTTTGTTATGCTTGCACCATAAGACTCGAACGTGCGATTTTTTTTTTAATTATAAAACCATGTGAGCAGAAGGTCATTATTATTAGACTATCACCTGAGAATATGCTATTTTCTCTTTTCCCTCTGCTTTTACATCAGTATGCTTTGTTTAATTTTACCTTCTTTATATAATATCATATCTCCACGTCTAGTTTGTTACTTGAAATAGAACCGTTAATCAAAAGGTCGGTGTTTTCTTTTTACCTATTCTCACACAAGTTATGTTTGTATGTGATTCCCATCCAATATGTTATTTTTTGATAAATACAAAATGAGTCATATCAGATTAAGCAAAATACCGTTAGAGAGATATGCAGAATCAAATGTCGGTTATTGTTAATTAATTTTATTAAGAAAATAATTTTTAGTATAAAAATAAAAGAAATGCATCAAAACCCTAGTTTTATCAACTCAAAATAAATAATTAACTAGAAGAATAAAAGGGTGTGGGGTTAGCATAATGCCACAACCCATGATTGGCATTACTAGGGTACATGGACGATTACTTTCTTTAATCAAGAATCTTAATATTTTATTTAGTTTTTGTTGGTATCTAATCTAATAGATAATATATAATTAATTAGTTGAAAGATTGGGTTGGATATGTGATTGAAAGGGCTGGGCGCTTGTGATGATGGGGCCTACCATGTTACCGGCACATGCAAGCCCCGGCCTTGGCGGTCCATAGTATTAGTCATGCATCAATATCAAGGGAAAATTTATGGCTGCTTTCATTTGCAAGATGATGAAAATAAATTAAAAAAAAATGGTAAATTCAAGCTGCCATTTCCCATTTCATTTTTTTTGAATTAATATCCAATTCTTTTGCGGTGTGACAAATGGAGGAGTCACATAAAAAAAAAAAAAAAACAGAAGGAGAGGTTAAATTCATCAAAAAAGCCTTTAAACTTTTTTCTCTCTTTAAAATTAGTCTATATGGTCAAAAGTATTTTTTTCTCTCTATAAAATTAGTCTATATAGTCAAAAGTATTTTAACTTAACTCTTGAATTTATTCTTTGTATAAAATTTAGTCTCTCAGTTACATTCTGTTAAATTTTGGATAGAAAAAGTTAGATAATCTCATAATTTCACCTTAAGAAAATGGACACTCTCGTAATTTGTTCAAAAAAAACCCAAAACTTCAAATTAAATCTTTTATGCATTTAAACCCTAAAGGCTACAACCATCCCAACGAACAAAGATGAAAACAGAAAAGAAAAAACTGTGAAAACGTCCAAGCCTGAATTTGATAAACCTTGAACAAGAACAATTTTCAAGCAAATTTTGTTCTAGGTAAGTGGGTGATTTTATTTTATTTTTTCTTCTAAATTTGTGCCTTGTTAAAGATTTATGAGGGTTTCTTTCTTTTTCTTTTTTCCCCTCTCTTTATTTGATTATGTTTAAAGAATTTTCTTGGTGATTGCCCATAAAGCAAATTTTGTTCTAGGTAAGTGGGTGATTTTATTTTAATTTTCTTTCTAAATTTATGCCTTGTTTAAGATTTAGGAGGGTTTTTGTCTTTCTTTTTTCCCCTCTCTCTATTTGATTATGCTGAAGAGTTTTCTAATTGGTAATTGATGATAAAGCGTTAACCGTTTGTTTCATTGTAATAAAGTGTATAGTTGGACGTCTATCCCTTTGTGAATTCAATACATCAATTTTTAACTCAAAAGAAATATCTGATGTGCTTCTTTATTGTTGTTAATGAAGGCGATTAAGATTTTCTCTACTTTTTTTTTTCTATTGACTTGTGCCCCATTTGCATTTATTGTCTATAGCTTTAAGAACATCGTATATTGTTTAAAGACTTTTGTTCTCTGCTTATATATGCTCTTTTATCGTTTATTGTTTTTGCATCTTTTATTGTTTATTGTTTTTGTATTGAATGGTGTTTTGTGCTCTTTTCATCTTTTATTGTTTATTGTTTTTGTATTGAATGGTGTTTTGTGCTCTTTTTTCGGATAAACCTGATCAAGGACAAATTCTTTAGGCTTTATGTTTTTGAGAAAGAAAAAGGATTATGGGCACGTTTTTTAGTTTTTTCGTTTTGGACGAAAACATGTAACATGATTATAGACAAGTTTTCTAGTTTTTTTTTTAGTTTTTTTTTTTTTTGGAGGAAAACTTGATTATGAAAAAGTTAATTTAATTTTGTTCCAATATTGATAAAATTAGATATATGGACTTTTTTCATAAAGTGAATTTGACTTTGAATTTTTCTTTTTGCAATAAATATTGGGAAAGAGTATTTACTCATGTGTTTATAACTTACGGTTTTTTTCTTTTTCATTTTTATACCTTGCATTTTAAGGGTATCAAAAAATCATATCTTATATTTTGAGGTCAAATCTGATAAAAACTAAACCCCAATTCGACCTCTTTATAAAGGGAATTATTTTTCATTGTTTTTAATGTCACTTATGAAATTTAGAGAGAATATTCTAATGAGAGAAACTTTAAAACTACCACAAAGTTATAGTTTAACCTCTCAAACTTTAGCTCTTGGTTTTTTTAAGTGGTTGAAAGGAGGGGTAACCTAAGGAGAAATTGAACGACATGCGACCATTTAATAGATTTCTCAAGTTGTAGTTCCTACAATTTTCTGGTCTACTAAAGAAAGAGATAAGTAAGATTTTTTTATTAATTAAGATTTTTTTATTAATTTATATACATAACATATCTAACTTATTATTAAAAAAAAAGACTTTTATTTAAAATTTTAAAATCCGCTGTGTATTTGTTTTTCCAACAATTGTATCTCGTGGCAAGAGCCGAATACGACTTGAATTTCTCTGAAACTTGAAACGCTGCCTCAATCCATCTAGCTCATCTTCGTTAAGTTCGAAATGTGGCAGGTCAATATCTACAAGAAAAATAGGAAATGTTCAGTACTCGACATGGACCAAAGCGTGGCAATATAACAAAATAGCAGGGTGAAAGACGTCGTGACGCAAAACGTCGACGAGCTAAGATGGGCGGTCTTGTCTTATTGAAGTGTCTGTCAAAAAAGCCTTCTAAAAAGATAAAAGATTCCTTCCAGCCATGCGTGGAGCTCGGACGACCCATGACAAGTTCCCCATTCTTGAAATAAGCGCAAAAATAAAAGAAACCAGGTTGATTGGGCATCGATTTAATTGTGTAGATATAAAGAAACTCCCGAACTTTTAGCTCGGCCTTCAAGTGTATTTTCCAAAGAATGTACGCCCCAGACAAAAGTCTCCAACTAATTGGATGGAGCTGGGGTGGAGCTATTCCGAATTCATTGAAGACCTTCTTATGAAAGGGAAGGCAAGGAAGAAACACCCTACAAGCGAAGGAGTTGGTATAAACAGCTATTGTCCCGTTTAGGGGATCCGTTGCCCTATCATTGGGGCCTGGCATAATATAGCCAAGCTCCGAAGAAGAAAAGAGTTCTTAAAACATTCTATAGACAACTCCACCGCGCGCTTTTGACCGAAGCCTAGCCACAGCAGGATCTTCGATAAATTCAACTCGTGAAGCAAGTGGGTGCTAGTCTTCCTCCTCGGAGTCAATGTGGGGAATTGGCATCTCATCTCGGGTACTAATAGGGATGCCCTTAAGAAGATTCCCTCAGGGTATATCAAAGTCTGTGCTTTCGAAACTACTATTATCGATTGGGTCAGCCTCCTCAGGGCAATTGTCGATCTCCTTCATGGTGTCCTCAGGCTCTGTTGGGGCACGAGCTGCTTTTCAAAGGCATCTCCTACGATAGGCCTTGAGTTGTGCCTCCTCAGCGATATTCTCCTCGATGTCAACGAACAGAGTTCTCCCAGAAGTGGTCGCATGATTTGATGTGTTGGAACAAATTGCTACTGTCTTGTTGGCTTCTCAGCCACAACGTTTGCCTTTAAGTCCTAATAGCCGAGAGGCCTTTACCTAAAAGAAATTAGAAGAATAAGCCTAAAATTGCTTACATGAGCACGAACACAAAGTTCAACCTTGGCCCAAAAAGCAAATGGTTCTTTAGTAAGAGGAGAGGCGTAAAGAAGTACTCAGCTTAAAAAACCCTTTACAGGTAAAATCACAGACCTTGACAACAAAGATAAAATCAATATTTTCAGACCCAAAAACACAGAAAAATCCAACAAAAGTGGAAAAAATAGAAAGAAGAAGCAGTGCTTACCATTTAGAGAACACTAATTTCTGGAAATTGGTAAAGGTAACTTGCAACGCGATTCAAATAAATGCCTTCCGAAAGGGATTTGCAAAGAACTTGATGAAATGTGAGTAAAGAAAAGAGGTTTTTGAGGATTCTATTTTTTTTTTTCGACAAGTTTAGCCTCGGAAACTTGAAAATGGAAACTAAGTAAGAGTCCGTTTAGTTCATAGATTTGAATAGAGAATTTGAATAAAAATTTAAATTTTTGTGAGAAAAAATATTGTAACAAAATGATTCAAATTAAGATTTGAGCCACAAAACAAAGGCACCCTAAAACGATATTTACATCTTAAAAGCACTTTAGATGTTAGATATTAGATGTACGATCTACAGGGGAATTGATCCAATGGTGCATAGGTTTGCATTGGAGATGGCCTCTTCAGATCAGCGATACAGATGCATTTCCCTGATGCATGACGCGACGGTTGACATCGATGATTTGACAGCCCAATAATCAAGGCAACGTCTTAGCTCTATGATCATCATTAACTATCAGAAGACCAAAAATCTTCTCCAAGAAGATTTTGACCAATTAACCTTTTGTTGACCTCGAAATACGTTGGCTATCGACCAAAGAAGTGCCTTGAGTTGGGGGGCAGATTTTCTTGGGTCACCGAGGTGGTTCCAAGTCTGGTATTGGGCCCAAAATGGCCCGAAGTGGACCTCGAACCATGTAGTCACATTGTACACCATAAGCTCCAGATAATACCCGAGAAGGGTAAAACGGTCAATTTACTAATATATTTGAATCAAGAGATCTTCAAGATGTTAGTAAGCATTTAGAGCAATCAGAATCTATATGGTTCTAAATACGCAGAGGAGATAAACTTAACGAAGGATCTCATTAGAGTTTTCAAGCCAATTAGATAAAAGATTATCTTGTATTTAAATTATAACAAAAGCATCGGAATATAACTGACCTAATAAGCTATAAATAAGGGTCAGCTCTAAAAGGCAGCCTGAAGTCTAGTTTTTGACACAAACTCTTTGTAAACTTATTTTTTTCATAGTGAAACCGTGCCAACCAAAACACCCATAGTAGACGTAGCCTTCAATTAAAATGAACCATTTTAAATTCATGTGTTGTTGCTTTTACTTGTACATTTAATTCATTCGTTGGCGATTGAATCGGTGAGGAAATTGAAAGATCTTTGTTTGACAAGATTTGCCCGGCCGCAAAAGATATCAGAACAAGCTAGATATGACTGGTCTTTTTTTTTTTTTTTCTTTTGGATTTTCTTGTTTTTTTTTTTTCTTTTGGAGTTTCTTGTTTTGTGTGTGTGTTTGTGTGTATATATATCATTGCTATCTTCATGTCATTCTCCATTACTTTCTCATTTGCGGGAGGTAGTAATTGTCCCCGTTCCAGTCCTTCACTGGTGAAACACCGTCCTTGCTTAGGCTCGAGTTTGGCTTCTTCAGTCAACAAAATTCTAAAAATCATGCATTTGTTAGTTGATTTTGGTGGAACTTAGATGACAATATATCTTGCTTGTCTTTTGTCTGGGATTTTTTTTTGATGAATCTGTTAATTATACATATATGAGTTTTTATTTTGTTTTTTCTTTTCTTTTATTTAAAGGTCCTTGATGTCTTTTTATGAAGAGAAATAGATAATTAACTGGTGGAAGGTAAGATTTAGCATAAATTTAAAAGTTAGAGGCATAGACATACAACTGTCCAAAATGCAAGGAATGATTTTTTGAAATCCTTAAAATATAAGATATAAAAATAAAAAAAAAACCCCTTATAATTTAACTATCAATACGTTAATTTTTTCTGTCCAACATTTAACAAAATATTATTGAGGGACTAAATTCACGATAAGAGAAAAGTTAGAGCTAAGTTGGTAAGTTATATCATTTTTAAGTACAAAGACTAGTTTTACAGAGAGAAAAAAATTTAAGGCTAAAAGCAAGGCATCATTTTCCTTCATATTCGGCGGTAGAATTTCAGATCTACAAATTTGTCTCTTCTATAATGAGAATTCCTTGGTGGGTTTGAAGAATTAGTAGTGTTTTTGACTTGTGAAGAGGCATGTTTTCCGGTTTTAATTTTAGTCTCTCAAGATTTGTGAGAACAAAGGTGTCTTTTTTTTTTTTTCAATCTTCACGAAGGAGTAAAATAAACGGTGATGAACCATTGTGATTCGCCATTTTGCCACCGAATTTGACTTCAAAGTCAAACCTTATGGCTTGTCTGTTAAGTATTAAAAAAATAAGATAAAATTGTCAAACTACAACTTTTCACCATGGACGAGGAGTAATTATAACAACCAAAACATTTACACCTTGGTAACTGAAAGTAAATAAAATGTTCATTTTACTTTTAGAACATTACTTTTTTGCAATTACACCTTTTGATGTAGCATTAGAGGCTCAAAAAGTTCTATGCATTAATACCAAAGACACCATCACATACTGGGTCAAAGAAAAGAAAAATGGATGGCAATACTTTTCAGCAAAAAGTGAACAGGATCCTGAGGTCCTTAAATTTATGTTTCAATTTGGCATTACAAGCACGAGAATTCCCTTTCACTGCAACGGAAAAAAAAGGAAGTGCACGACATTTGTTTCTTATATTTATCAGAAGAAGTATTATTGTATTTTTTTTCCAACTGGTATCAACTAGCAACAAATTTTGTGATCCTGAGGTTTTAACAACTTTTTTTCCCCCTCAAGGGACTAAGTTCGTTCTGATCTGAATTCAGATCCACAAAAAAGGGCAAGTGGAGTTTTGTCCAAATGTTGCTGAGTTTGGGACCAATGAAAATGTCCCTCACAAGGGCTGTCTGTTAGACCCAATTGGAAAGCCTAAAGACAATAGAACATGGAATTGACAAATGGTAAGACGGTCTCCAATGGTCAGTTTCAAATGGTAGTTAATGGCATCGTCACGTATTGCAACCCCCCCTAAAATAGCCCCACATTTGAGTATCAAGATTGTTGAGATCAGCAACTTCCTGGCCCAACCATGTGCATTTAAGTTGAATTCTTGGTGAAGTAGGCCACTTGTAACCCCCTTGTAAGGTGACATATTACTTTTGTTTAGGGCTCTCCACTTTTTATATTTTTTGTCCGTTATAGACACAAATAATTCGGGACAACGATTGGACCCATCAGTATAAATCGAATGAAACATAGAGACAAAAAATGATGTTGAGACCCAGACGGGAATGCCCGCTTAACATTAAAATAGAGCTCTTCAATGGCTCGTTATAACACACGAACTACACACAATGGATGACACCAATAGACTATTTTTATCTTTTTATTTTGCAAAATAGGATATATTAAATGGGGAGTTCCATAAGTTTTCTAATACTCATGGTCGGGAATCTGAGAACCAAAGTTCATTAAAATTTTTACCATTTGAAGAGGTTATATATGTTCATTTTCGATGCAATTTGCATTATAATCGAGGCAAAAGAGTGTTGTTCTGACATCTGAGTCTACAAGCCAAGGTTTTTTTTTTTTTTTTTCGAAACTGACTTTGTTCAAATCATGGTGGTTTGAACTTTTAAGTTTGAGATAAAATTGAAAAATGTGGGGGTGTTTGTTTGGGGGTTTTCGAATACTCTGAAACCAAATTTGCACTTGAGAAGGTGTTTGAATCATTTTTTGAAACCCAATCGGAAACTAGGGCCGACAATTTGGGTCACGACACGATGACACGATACGAACCCGACACGAAAAATACGGGTTAGGGTTGGGAAAATAAGCCTTGGGTTGGAATTGGGTCGAACCCGTCTGACCCGCACAAAAAAAAGGTTGGGTTCGGGTCAACCCGAATCAACACGAAATCAACCCGAAATAACCTGTCAAAAACGTGTCGAAATCATGTTGACCCAAAAAATTGACCTGAAAATTGTTAATCAACTCGTATAACCCAAATTGAACTCGTGTGACCTTAATGCAACCCATATAACTTGAAATTAATTTTAATATGTCAAATTAGTCTAACATTTGTTGTATATCCAACTTGACATGATTCTAAGTTCTAGCATATTTATTTTTGTTAAACTTATACAAAGTTTTGTTAACTTTTTTGATGGTTTTGTTTTATTGGGTTATTGTTTATTTTGTAGGCTTATTGTTGGGTCTATCGTGTTGCGGGTCTATCGGGTTTAGCGGGTCAATGTATCGTGTCAACACAAAAATGCACAAAGTAGTATATTGGCAGGTTGCACAGGTTGAGTCGGGTCAACCCGTCTGTTGAGAGTGAGCTCGGCGCCACCACCGACAAGCCAAACTCCAGGTGGTCAGCCAACTTACTTGGTAAAATTTCGTGGAGCTCATAACTAGCCCCGATTACGCTTGGTGCATTGTCCGAGGTGCTTCTCAGGGCTCCTACGGGCTGCACCTTCCCAAGGTGCCTCTTCGGACTTAACAGCAGCTCGGGTCGGCCCATTGTCATTCTTAAGTAGGTTGCTACTCGCTATCACTGGCCTAGAAGTAGCAAATAACTCACTGTTGGATGTGAGCTCATCCACCGACAGAGGGATGCGACACTTGTCACTTGCCATCTGACACGCCATGATGTGACACCCAGGTTGTGAGCGAAACCCACCTAACACTCGGTCCAAGTGGAAACCTATAAATAGAATGCATTTATTGCATTCAAAAGCAAGCTCTTTCCCAACGAAATAGTTCCCGACCTCTGCCGAGCACCCCCTGCGTTGAGCATCGGAGAGCCCTTGTCTTGTTTACCAACTAACTCGCCTCCGAGGCGTCCCTCCTCTTGTTGCAGGCCGACTAGCCCAGGTAGAGGCAAACGGGAAAGAGCTAAGCACCGTGCGCAGCCGCATGTGGTGTTGGTGTGACGTCGGATCACGGTAAGCATCATCACCGTCTACACGTCAGGTCGTGTCCGGGTTGGCATGTTAGCTGTTTAAATAAAGACTCAACCCGAGCCGAACTCAACCCGTGGATCCGAATTGCCAGCCTTATCGAAAACTATTGACAAGACACTTGAAACCAAAAACCCACCAAATTCTGTAATCGGCCCCTTTGATTTTGAGATGCTTAAACTCTTTCTCTCACATAGGCTCCAAACTTTTGACTCCATTTTTTTTTATATCCAAACACAATCTTAGATTTTAAATTTTATTTTGAATTCTAGTTTTAAACCACACATTTCAAACTTTTTTGTTTCAAATCCAAAACTTTAAACCACTATGACTCGAAACCCTAAAACAAATAGAATTGTGGTTTAAATTAGAATCCGAATTGATGTTTAGATGTACAATTAATTTTAAGTTTGAAAAGAAAATAAAATCTAAAATTGTATTTGGATATGAATTTGGAAAATATATTTGAACTGAAATATTAAAGAAAAAAGTTTATTGAGTTCGAATCTTTTGAAATCGAGAGTAGACTAATCTTGAGTTTGGCTCATTTTGAGTTCAAGTTTAGTTTCAAAATTATCCAATCAAATATCTACTTAATTCAAAATTTGGTTCTAGCTCAGTAAAACCCTCCAAAGAAATAAACAGATAGTTACGAGAAAATCTCTTAAAGAACGTTAGATACGATCTGGGGTTCACGATAAAATGGCCCAAAGATAAGGATTCAATCCCCAAAATCACGTCACCTCTCCTGATAGCTCTCCAATACAATTTAATAAAATACAAATAAGTCCAACTTCTGAGATTGGCGAGCTCGATGGCCAAGATGTGACCATTGTTGTCTTTTTTTTGGTTGAATACAAAATGATTTGGAATTAGGAAGGTCTTTAATAGCTTTTGCCCTTTTTCTAGTACAAAATCTCGCTCGGGTTCTTTTTATTTAGGGATAATTACTTTTTTATACATTTTTTATTTTTTATCTCATCGAGTATATACCTTAAATTAGATTTAATATTTATACTTTTCTTACTCTGCCCTTAATTTTCACCTACTAAATTTGTCAAAATTACTCTCAAATAGAAAATAAGAAAACTTAAAAAATTTAAAAAAGCCTTTAAACTAAGAGTTTTGATCTAAAAAAATCTAGAATATCCTCAAAATGAGTTTTTTTTTACGTGTTTTGTTTTGTTTTCTTCTTGTCTTTGAAAGTTTAAGAGTTTTTTTTTTTTCCTCTCTTTTACTTAAAATAATTTATCATTCTAAAGGTTAAAATTAATTATTGACCAAGATAAGATATAAATTTGTGATTAAACCTAATTTAAAGATATAAATTCGATGATATAATAAACTGAAAATATAGGTTTATCACCTTTCACGAATACAAATGAAAAATCTACAATAAGAACCGCTAACCCTTGGTTTTAATAAACTTTAGCATAAACATGGATTAAGGCTTAGGGCAAGGAAACCGTGTATTACCGGGTACTACAGTCAATTTGACCCGAAAAGTAGGTGAGATCTTTAGACAAAAATGGCCCATACTTGACAACCAGAGGCACTCTACGTTGTTACAAAAATCCATTTGATTTCATGGCTGGTATATAATTACTACTTTATCCATCTTCTGTTGAAGCATATTAAAATTTTACTACGTACTCTATCTTGTCTCATGGATCATGCAGGTAAATAACTTGGTCAGCTCAAAATTAGTGCACAGTTATAGGACCATTTTCCAATGAAGAAGATCATGCCCACAATAATATCACTCTGTTAGATCCCACAAAAACTGAAGTTAGGCTTAAAGGCAAAATTGTTAGAACTGTGGTGTAAGCTACAATTCAATTTTTCTCTGCTATGGTGATATGAATAACAGAAGAAAACATAAGCCAGATAAATATGTTCATATATGTTGTGTGTGTGTGCGCGCGCGCGCGTGTGCGTGTGTGTGTCAGAGAGAGTGTTGACTCAGTAGACCAAAAACAGAGTTAGAAAGAGATTTTCACAGCAAAGGACGACTTAGTCACAAGTGATAAACGCATATAGATGACGCCAGGCATGAAAAAAGCTGCGTCTCTAGATCACTGAGAACAACCCTCTCTTGCCACAAGAACCCCCAAAAAAGAAAAAAACAAAGAATTTGTCAATTTGAATAGAATCATTTCCATAAATAACTTTTTTTTTTCTTTTTTTTGGTAAAGCACTTCCATGAACAACTTAAAACCTAACAAGCTAGCCCAAAATTCAAAAACCAAACAACCTGAAAGAATAAAATTCAGGTGAAACCCTAAACTGTACCTTTGGTAGTCAATAAGGTCAGTCTGCGAACAATCCAGCAAATATGGCTTGGACCATGTAAGGACGAGCAATTAGCATCATAACTTGTTGCTGCTGCCTTCGCTGGCAGAAATGGAGGGCCCTTCTGGCTTCACTAAATGAGAACCTCTGCTGCTGATATCGAACCCCTGCAGCCAGCCTATAGGATCCAGCTGCAATGTCTCCAAGGAGGCATGAGGGTGGGCTGCAGAAAGCATAGGCAGACGCGTAGTCGATATATTATTAGCCTGAAATGGATTAAACTGCGGCATTTGAACATTACAGGTGTCACCTCGCCCAGCTTGCGGCTGATTTGAAAAGAAGGGAGATTGGGATGAGTAGGGGATATGATGCATTCCCAAATTGTAAGTATCAGTGTGTGTGAACGTTTCTCCGGTGGCGCTTTTAAGCCTCTCAACTTCTTTCTTCAGTGCTTCATTTAAAGCTGTAAAATGGAATGGTCGTAGGGTAAGATTTCCAGTTATAAATTTTTTCCTTCGAGGAAAGGTAGCTCAAACATAAGGGGAAGAAAATGGACAGGGTACTTCACTGTTCAAAGTGACTAAGGTATAATAAACAGACACCAATTTTTGAACTTGGTGCTTTAGCAACATAAAACAATAAAATTTTAATACCGGTTTGAATAGCTCAACAAAGAGAATTACAATAATAGTTTGCAATAAGGACTTGTCACTTGAAGTAAAAACTGGACTGGATTGTGCATGTTTGATTGATACTTAATAGTAAGAGTGAGAATAAACCGTTTATACCAGCAAAAGGAGACAATAATGCCTTGTCACTTGCAACAGAAATTGGAATGTGTTTCAAGAAAAGACGCTGAAAAAATCACACATACCATCACGCAAATGAGATTGTTGCTCCATAGCTTGCAGTCGGAGCTTGAGTTCTGTGTTTTCACTTGTAAGACCAGTTGTATCTCTCTAGAAAACAACACAGACAAAAGCAAACAAACATATCAGGAAACAGTGTGATAGTCTATGTCCGTGGAATGTCTGCAATCAGATTTGAAAGTAAAAAATAAAGAAAGAGCTAAAACCGACCAAAGAACACTGAAGAACAACAAAAAGTGAAGAAAAAATTATTGTAAAATAGTAGATTACTGGAGAAGCCAACATAAATGTATTAAAACTTAAGCTAGAAATGACGGAAATATTTGGGAGGACATTGGTTTAGTGAAGTAGGGCAAAGAGAATACAACAAACCATATCTTAGTAAGAGGTTAAACAAGTCAATTTATAACAGCGTAGCTTGTATGCATATGAGGTCGGAAGAGTACTTCTGCACGAACCTGAAAAAGGGTTAGTTGTGCAGAAAGAGTAGTGGCTTCTGTTTGGAGGGTTTGAACTTTTCTCTCAAGTTCTGTAATGTAACGAGCCTTCCTCTCTTTAGAACGAGCAGCAGACTGTCTATTTGCCAAAATCCTGTATGAAAATGTAAACCAAATCTCTATGAAAACTACCACCCAAAAAAGAAAAGAAAACTTCAATTGTGAAAGCAAACAAAATAGACGACAATGTTACAAATGACTAAACAAACCTTCTCTTATTAACTTTTATTCGAGGAAAAAGCAAAATACGGGCACAACATTAAGAAGTTTAATGAGGCAATGTAGGAAATTTCATCAAAACATAGCTACACTGACAAAGCAGAACAAAAAAATTAAGGATCAAAATAAATACGTTCAAGAGCTAAGGGAACAAGCAAGCAAAGAATAATGGTGTATATCAATGTGCCCATTGCATCAGTCAACCAGGTCCCAGTGGGTCATATCAGTGGCACATTTAAAAGGTGCTATATGATACACTATGCATAGGCCGGGAATGACATATAAGCTATAACAAACAAGAAGAAAACAAGGCAAGCCTTCAAGCTAGTCAAAGATTATACTCATTCGATATACCCCCACAATTGAACAGCTCTGAAAAATGCACGAAACTTAGATTGGCTGAATCAAACAATTCGATCAGAAAGTTACTTTGGAAAAATAAAATAAAAAATAAAAAATAAAAAAAAGCGCCCTTATCAGTCGATAACAAGGGCTAACGCGAGATCCGTAAGAAGCTCAAAAAAGGGAAATTTTGAACAATCATAACAAAATATGGTATTAAATTGGCATGTTTAAAAATGAGTCAACATAATCAGAAAAAGACAATGAAATCTGAAAAGCCATGAGTCATACGGAAATGCAGGTCGCCAAAAATTCAGAAATTAGTTCTTTAAAGAAACAAAAATGCCTGCTTTTTCTTCAAGTTCAGTAATGAAGTATGAATTCGATTCTACAACCAAATAAACAAATTATGAATTTATAAATCCACTATATAACAAATCAAATCAACGATCGCAGAAAGAAAATTGTTAGAAAAAAATTTCAGATATACACAAACTATATTACATACATTCATACCTCTTAGCTCGCTTAGGATCAATGGTCCACAATTCAGCAAGCTTATCAGGAGCCATGGCTTTCTTCGCCTCGATCGACTCCAAAGTCGAACCGTCAATCGAATTGCTATGCCGGTGCCGCGGCCTCGCATCCTTCTCCTCTCCTCCCTCGTCTCCACCTCCACTTCCTCCGGCATTGTCCGGTCTCGGCGCGGCGGTTCCTTCGTCGAGCTTGGATCCTAACCTCTCAATGTCCATATAGGTACAGAACAGGTCGTCCTCAGTTCCAAGCTCTTCGAAGCTTCCAGAAGGTCCGTCGAAGGGATCGGAGAGCAGATCGAGGTCGTTGGGGATCCGGAATTGGACCTCCGATTGGGCCCTCCGGTGGTAGGATCCGCGGGCCGGGAAGCCCAGGCTTGGGCCATGAAACGACGTCGTAGTCGTCCTCGTCAAGGGAAACTGAGAGGAGAAGCGAGGGGCCTGGTTCTCGGAGTCCGGGTTCGGACCAGGATCCGGTTTCGACGGATCTCGCATCTCCATTGTCGGTCTGTCTCGAGCCTTTTTTTTTTTTTTTTTTGGGTGATGTACTATTTCCGGTCTTTCTCTCCTCCGCACTTGTCTCCAGGCTCAAATTCCTTCCTATGTCGGGGTCGCCTTTTGTCAGCGCCACAAGAAACGATGTCGTTTCTTTGGTTTAAATATTAATTAGTTAATGTCTTTGGATTTGCAATATCTCTCTTTGAGCCGACTAACAAGCGACTAATTCGGAACCAACTCGGGGACCTGAGTACCGGGCTTCCAGCGACACAGAAAATAAATAATAAATTATACTGTTAACTATTTATTTTTTAGTATTATAAACTTATTTTGAGAAAGTCCATTTTAAATTTAGAGATTTTTTAACAATTGTAAGTGTATTTTATTAAAATTAAAAATTTAAAATATATTATATAAAAAGTGAATAATTTAAAGTTAAAAATGCAGTTTATTATTTATTTTCTGTCTCATTGGAAGTCCAGAACTCAAGCTCCTGAATTGGTTTTAAATTAGTGGCTTATGTGTCAACTCAAAAATTACAAAAATAAATGCATACAGTTCCTCCTCCTTTTTTTTTGTTTTGGTAACTTTATTCAGTGAGAACTCCTTATTAGAGGTGCACGCTTAATAAGGTGTTTAAGGTGAGTGATTTTCACCATAATTTTAATTATAAACAGTAAAAAGTTTTCAAATGCTACAGTAATAATAAAAAATTTACTACAGTAAAAAGTTCTCACATGTTACAATAAAAGTGGTTTCTATCACTAGTTTCCACCACTCTTCCAAACATCCACTAAAACAGTTAAAATTTGGTCAAAAAAATTTCACCTGACAAATTGCTGGGCGGGTTTTTTTTTTTTCCCATAAACAAATTGCCTATTTTTTACATTCATTTTCTTAGCCTTGGCTTTTTAGGAAGTCAATAATCAAGATTTAGCCCAATAACCCAAAGGAAAATTATACCAAATGACATATTTTTTAATTTTAATATAAATAAATAACTCAATTTTAAAAACATTAAAATATATAACATTTTTATAACTTTATTATTTTTTTAAACACTAAAATTTTTAATTCTATTCTCATCTCAAAAAATCTTAGATCTACTTTCTCTATCTTTTTATCATCCTCCTTTCTCTCCACCCCGGCAGCAACTCCAATGATGCTGTTGACCTCGCACGACTCCGACCAACGCTTCCCTTTGGGATAGCGCCTCCTTCTGCGATAATAGCATCTCCCTCCTCGCTTGACTTTGGCAGCTTCTCCCAACATAGCTCTTGCGATTTTAGCCTCACGACTCCGGCGATGCATAGCATGCGATTTTGACCTTGTGACTTCAACGACTTAGCTCTTATGATTTGGTCGCACAACTATGGTAGCGCAGCTCTTGCGATTTGGCCTTGCGACTCCGGTGGCATAGCTCCTATGATGATTTGGAAAGAGAGTGGATGTGAGAGAAACGGAAGATAACACGTAGCATAAGGAAGAAAGATCAAGTAAGGAAGAAAAATAAAATAAAATAAAATATTAGAAATTAAATTAGGGTTATTTTTGTAATTTACTTAGTTAATAAACATTCGTTGACGCTTTTTAGTCTCTTTGTTAATTTTGTTTTAAACTTGAGCTATTAATTTCTTTTGTTCTATTTCTATCGTTCTTCCCAACCAAAACTAGTGTCGTTAATTCCCAAACCCAAACTCTAGAAGACCGTGTTTCCGTGTGGGCCTCAATCCAAGCAGGGGAAGAACCTTTGGTTCAGATAACACGTATGATGCGAGTCAAGCGTAGGTCTCAATTTTGTCCGATTCACGCATCGTTTTCTTCGCAATTGACAAAAAGACCTGGGTCCGATGAACTTAAACCAAGTTATCGGTTTTCTCACGACAACACGTGGCACGTACTTCCTTACTGTGAGGGCCCACCGTGTTAATAATCAGAAGAGATAGTAAGACACGTGTTTGCTAACCCGGTGGCCCAAAAATGTCGGTCACAAATAACAAGCAATTAACATTAATCTTACACGTGCATGAAAGAACGCACATATATCTGCGATAGTTGCGGTAGGATCACGAATCATCTTGTGCTTGCCAGAAGAAAACGACAAAGATTCTCGTACAAGCTCCTAAATGTGCTAGAAAGTGCTATAAGGAAAAGGATAATAATAACGTGAACTTTTAGGGTCGGTAAGATACATTACTTTATTGGCAAGGCCGTATCAATTTTTTTTATAATAATTATTTGATTTTGATGTGATCTTATTAACTTAAAATGTTTCTAGTTTAATTATATACTTAGTCTTATAGTTTTAACTATTTTTTAATATATTTTTTATTTTTAAATTTTTTTAATATATTTTTTATTTTTAAAAACTATAAAGGTATGTTTTGAATTTAACAAACTTTGATTTTGATGTGAGCTTATTAATGTTAAAATGTTTCTTGGGTTAATTATATACTTATGTCTCATAGTTTTAACTATTTTTTAATATGTTTCTCTATTTTAAAAAAACTAGAAAGATATGTTTTATATTAAAATAACTTATTCAATTTTATTCTTATAAACAGAAAAAATTATACAAATCAACATAGCTATATTTAAACAGTTATGAAAAATATTTAATACATTTAAAAACATAAAAAATCATAATACAAAATGTCAAATTTAAAAAAAAAAGTCTTAAATTTTATAGCTTTTAAAATATTAAAATATTTTTTTCAAAAGGAAAAATATGTTTTAGGAACAAATTCAATTTAATCAAGGGTATTCTTGGTTTATTTTCATGTTTTAATTTTTGTCCAAAAAGTTTACGAGTGATAAAATTGAAACAAGATTTTCAAATATAAAAGATAACTCTTTCTTAAAACATAAAGATAAATCAAAATAATTAAAAGCAGGAGATATAGTTATGTACTTAACTCAATTCAAAAGGCCTTAAAATATAAAGCTTAACTTGATTTTATTTTTAATACTTTGTTACAATAAATGGTTTCAAAAAGCTGTTAGTTTAATAATTTTGAACCAAAAAAAAAATAATTTGAGCTTATATTGCAGTAATTTAAATTTTATAAAAAAAATTATTATAACTAAATAAATTTAAGTCAATATTTTTTTTTAATTTCAACTCGTTTTTTTAAACAATCATTACGAGACATTTTTTTTTGCACATTCACACAGATTTTAGACGCTCCTAGCCTTATTAAAAACCTAAAATAAAAAAATAAAAAATAAAATGAGCTAAGCATAAAGGTTCAACACCAAACCTCGTATATAATACATGCTCTATTTCATTTGTGTAAAAATCAGTTCATAGAACTTTACATGCTTATTTCACATTCAAAAGTTGCCGAAAAGAAAGATAAATGAACAAAAGTAGTCTTTCTTTCTTTTGGCGTAAAAGGAAGACCCGACTTTCTGAAGTAGAAGTTAGAGACTTGTATGATAGTTGATAGGTAGGGCATAAGCTAAAAAGCCATTTCTGTGGCTGATAATCGCCATATTGCCATTTGCTTCTATATGTAATATATAGGGTCTTAGATGTAGTGAAAATCCGTGTCAGTACCTTGTTAAGACACACATCTCTGCTGACGAAGATGGGCCTCATTTTCCTTTCATTTATTCTTGTTTCCTGTGACCACCGGCCATCCGAAACTAAGCTTCCACTGTTGGTTCCTCTGGTTTTAAAACCTTAACGACTATTCTTTTGCTTCTTGTTCCCTTCTAATCTCATCACTCTCCTCGTTAACATACTTTTCTAACGTTATTAAGAGGGCTCTTGAAATATTGATAAGAATATTCCTTAAATGTCCTACTATTAGGGCCTAACTCTTTGTTTTATTCAAGTGTCTGGACCTCCATCTCTTGAAAAGGAATGAGATAAGGTCTGGATCGCTAAAGAAAAAAAAAAAAAAAAAACCCAACAAAAAACATGTCACTCCAGCCCCACTAATTATGCTAGTGGTAAGGATATGCAAGAGCATCAACCCTTAAATTCGAAATTGAATATCAAACTTACAGACACAAATCTCCACACTTATATCCTTTAACGGTCTTCGAAGCTTTTAACTATAGATATACTACGGTAATCTGTTGCCACTAGGCCACCTCACTCGGTGATAATTGGCTTTGAGCTTTATTTTTTATTTATTAACAAATCAAACAAAATTTAAATGTTCACGATATTAAAAAAAAATGCAATATAGATATTGATTTATATCTTTTTTTTATTATGACTGAAATGACAAAAGAATTGTCTCAATTTTGATTTCAAATGACAAGGTTACAATTTTTTTCCTAGAAGAGAGAAAATCTTAAAAAAAAGAATATTTACTATAGCAATTGGATTTGAATTCTTAAAATTTGGAGGAGAGGAGGGCATTGTGAAAAAAAGGACTCAGAATCGATTTGATCTGATTTTATGGACTTAACTTTTTGCCCTAAACAAACATATATCCAAATTATTATGTGGACTTTGAATCAAATAAGTTGGCTCAATCCATAAAACAAATGGGGCCTAAGAGGGGTGTGGAGGAAAACTTTACAGCTTTGTGACCACACAAATGAAAAAGAATCAAATTTAATCTCTAGTTGAAGTAACCCAATCATGTTAGGAATTCCAATTCAAATGTTATAACCCAAGTTGGTTTTGCTTTGCTGCCCATTATTTTTCTTCAATTAAAGGTGTTTAATATTCAAGGGAGGAGTTAGGAAAGTAGGTGAGACCACTAACATCAACATGTGTCAGAGCTTGTATGGAATTAATCTAGTCCAGGTAGGGGCTAGAGAGGTGTTTTGCTACAGAAGTTTTGGAGGGAGAGGGGAGGGGCACTGTAGAAGGGGGACTTAGAATTAATTTGATGGGATTCCATAGATTTGAATTTTGCCCTAAACAAACATGGTGGATTATTATATAGACTCCGAGTCTAATAAATTGGCTCAATCTATAAAACAAACGGGACCTAAAAGGCGCGTGGAGGAAAACTTTGCATCCTTGTGACAACACTAATGAAAAAGAATTAAATTTGTTTTCTTTGTTTAAGTAAATCATGTTAGAAATTGCAAATCAAATCACCAAGTTGGTTTTGGTTTGCTGCCTATTGTTTTTCTTCAATTAAAGACGTTTGATATTTTAAGGGAGGCGTTAGGAAATTAGGTGAGACCCTTAGCATAAACATGTGTCGTGCGTAATTGGTTCAGTCCAGGTACAAAGCAGACATGTGTCTCACTGAAAAATTTTGGAGGGCCCAGTGGGCTGAGCTATGACATAGAATAGACGAATGTGGACCAATGGTGGGCCCAAAGCCACCTCAACCACATGTCCTTTCTGCACACGCCACGCAGGGAGGGAGGCTAACTAAACTAATACTATCATCTTAGCAAGATAAACATGTTTGTGACCATAAAAATAACGAATAATTATGATCCACTTTTTCTTTTTCTTCTTTTTGGCCAAAAAGTTAGATTAGCTTATGTCTGCTATAGAAAATCTTGAACTGAATATTATTAACTGGTTCCCGTTTCTTTTCTGGTTCATTCTTTAGTTATTTTTTTGCTCAAAAGCCAGCAAAAAGTTGTCTCGGGGGTGTCATAATTAAAAACAGTGGTTAATTAAAAGCTACAGTGTCCATCTTTCTCTACTCGAAAAGCCAGTGGGCTTGTCTGGATGAATGTTGTGTCGGAAGCCAAGATCACATAGTCATTTCCACCCACAGTGCTTTTACGCCGGCAGGTCACTGGGAGTGAAGTCAACTTGGCTCTTGATGTAGCGTTCATTCGGACCATTTGACGTTTGCTTCTTTCTATCAGGGATACCGATCGCTCTGTGAGAGGGCAAAGCTGCCAATGTGGTTTCCCATTGAATCTAACAATAGGCAATGGCTAAATTTGAGTAATTGTTTTATAATCTGTTTCGAAACACAATTGAAATGAAATTTTATAGTTTTAATTAATTTTTGGTTTAATTTTTTGAAAAAAACACGATAACAATTTTAGTTAGAACTATAAAATATAATTTTAATTGCGTTTTTAAACCGTCAAGCTATTGATGGACCTTTTAGCACAAGAGAAACAGTGAGTTGAGCTAGTGGGGAAAAAGATTCGGCCGCACTGAGAATTAGCATTCTAAAAAAATCTAACTAAGATTAAGTGGCATCAGGAACCTTAATCAACAGGATCAGTGGAATGCTTGATTCTTAGGTTAGCCAACCTATCTAGTTGTCGTTTCTGCCCAAAAAATATATGATTTATGAAGTAGAAAAGACACCCCAACAAATAATTTCTCTCGTTTGATTTTATCCTTTCCAATCCAATCCCACTTCCTTTGAATACATCCAAAGAATACATCCAAAGCTAATGCAACGCTCCACTCCCAAGAGTACAAAACCACCTCCCTCTGTCCCCTTCCATAGACTGAAAAATAAAGAAGGAAGCCAAAAAAAAAAAAAAAAAAAAGAAGGAAAGAAACACTTATCAGCAGGTAGATTTTTAACTGCATCAATTTGCAGTGTATACGGTAAGGCTAAGCTAAATATATGCTTTTTGTTTTTTTTTTTTTAACCTTTAGATATTGTCGTGTCATTTTTTTCACCTTGTTTTTGGTTTTAAGGCATTGATGTGTGTGAAGAAGTGAACTAGAGAGCTAAACAATTTTTAATATCATATTAATACTATTCATCACCTCTTTCCTTATCCCCAGCGACCGTCAAGATGCTTCTTTTTTTAAATCTTTCTCTCAAAGTCTTTATCTGGTGGAATCCCCCCCGCCCCCGCCCCCGCCCCCCCAACCCCCCCCAAAAAAAAAAAAAAAAAAAAAAAAAAAAAAAAAAAGCCCGTATCACTTTCTTTGCTTTACAACCGAAGAACAAACAAAGGAACCTAAAATTAGAGAGAGAGTATGAAAACCCCAACTTTTTTTTTTTAATTTTTCATTTTTTCCTTCCATTCTAGCTGTTGCTATTCCTAATAATAATAATAACTACTCCCTACTCTAGCCTTTTAAAACCAACCCCAACAAATCTTATTTATTTCCCAACTTCACACGGAAATCCCAAACCAAAACATCTCAAAAAAAGAGTGGATAATCAATTCCACAAAAAGAGATAAAAAATTGAGAATGAATCCCCTCCTCTCCATCTCCTTCGTCGTCCGATTTGGCTCTGAGAAGCCTTGGAACAACGAACTCTCTAGCCTATTTGCATAAACACCAAGTTCATCATCATCATCATCATAAATCATAGAGTTAATACTATTTCCCTCGTTGTGATCTTAGCAAAAACCAACACGGAGAATCAGAACTCACCACCAATGGTTACAAGAACAACTCTTCACCACCGTCTGATGCTCCTCGACCACGCAAAATCGAGCCCTCCACAACCCAACAATGGAAGCTCTAGTAGTAATAGTAGCAGTAGTAGTACTAGTACGAGTACTAATTCTCGCGGGACATTTGCGAGCGAGGGGAACTTCGACTCCAACATGGTGATCATCCTCGCAGCCTTGCTCTGCGCGCTGATCTGCGCGCTGGGGCTGAACTCGATCGTGCGGTGCGCGCTGCGGTGCACGAGGAGGTTTGCATTCGAGACGCCAGACGAGGCGGCGGCGAGGCTGGCGGCCACAGGGCTGAAGAAGAGAGCATTGCGGAAGATCCCCGTCACGGCCTACGGCTCGGCTTCTTCCGGGATCAAGACACTTGACACGGATTGTACTATTTGTCTCGGAGAGTTCGAGGAAGGGGATAAGGTCAGGGTGTTGCCTAAATGCTGCCACGGGTTCCACGTTAGGTGCATCGATCCGTGGCTCGTCTCGCACTCGTCGTGCCCAACTTGCAGGCAGTCGTTGCTTGAGCAGCAAGGCATCTCGGACGCGGCTGCTGCGGCAACCATGGCTGCCGATGTCGGGGTTCGGCATCACGGAGGAGGCGGGAGCGCTGCAGGGGCCGGAGGAGGAGGCGGACAAGGTGAGGTGGCAATTAGTATTGATGAGGTTGGTTAAATTTGGTAATAATGATGAGTGAAAAACAGAACTACTTTCTTGTTGTGTTTTTCATTTTTTTTAAATACAAATTGGTTATAGTTTAGTTTATTTGGTAGTTGGTGTAGATCTATGAGTGGGTTTTGAGGCAATTGTGTGATGTCATTCGCAGTTGGAGAAAACTGAGTTTAATGAAGTTAAAATTGAAAGTCAAATCGTGATCATATAATGATGTAATGCTTTCCAATTAAACTGTCTTGAACCAAAAGACAGAGAAGCATTCAAAAGACAAAGGAAGAGTCCAACTACTAAAATGTGATTATGTGATTTAAATATCTCATTTTTTTTAGTTTGTTGATGAACATGGCTGATGAAGTTTTTGGTCTTAAATATTATACACCATGGTTGCTTTCATAATTTAATAAAAAATTCATATCTAAAATTTAATAGAAAATGGAGTACCCATTTTGCTAATGGAAGAAAGAGGGGTTCAAATTTTTTTAGACTACTATGATGAAGAAATCAATTATGGTTCTTAAGCATAAAATTTCCGGCTGGGACATGCCATCTTTTACCAAGTCAGAGAAAGATGTTTTCAGTCACCTGGAGAAAAGTAAAAGGCCTGAAGCCTGTCACAAACTACAAAGTTATTCTAGTTTCCACTCACAAAAGTCCCAAGTTCCCTTGTCCTCCTTTCCTTCCTCATAACATGGGAACTTTGCTTACTCAATATATTCGTGGGCATTTTTGATCTGTTAATGAAAATTGTTATGGAAAAAGTAGAGTTGGAGGAGAGAATGGAAAGCTAAAGAAAACCCATTTGTAAGTTCATTAAAAGAGAACTAATTAGAGGCCTTTTGCCCTTCTTTTGATGCTATTATTCACCAAAAAAGCTTAATTAGTTGGAAATTTATGCTATACTTTCTCTTTTCCCTGTTTGATTTGATAGACATTATTAAGAGAAGAAGCTTATGGAATTTGGAACACAACGAATCGTCAAGTTGTTGCCACAGAATGGAATCTAAATACTCTTTTGCCCCCAATTTTTCTTGTCCTCTTATCACGAGGCCCACACTCAAGGAAAAAATAAAATCATCCATGCGTTATCTCAGAACATTGTTGTCTTTGTAATGAGGATACCTGTGGCATTGATAAGGATAGTTTCTCGAGCATTTTATAAAAATTAAAAAAATAAATTAAAAAAAAAAACTCTTAGCATCATAGATAATGGAGAATGGACCACCCTTCTATTCCATACTGATTGGTCATCATCCTTACAGCAAGGATTTTTCTTCGATTCGAAATATTGCGACAGAGAAATTCTTTTTGTGTTAGTTGTGAATAAATAAAAAATATAAAAAAACAATGGCTACTTGTGTAGATGAACTAATATGAAGTCATTGTTTTTTTTTTTTTTTTTGGGTTCAATAATTAGAATCCTCTTTTCCATTGTTCTTTTGTTCATTTTTTCCATTGTTCTTGACAGTAAGATATATACAGTTAGAATCCTTTTTTTTAGAATCACAAGCCCACTATATGTGTAATGTGCCACTAGCTAGCAACATCTAAACATTGTACAAGGACGTGGATTGTACGGGTTGTGGTTCGGAGTCTGTCATACGGATATGGAGTTGGATTTGGAAAGACTCTTGTCAAGGGCAAAATCTAGTCGAATTTCGTTTAGTGGATTCTCTTATTTATTAAGGAAGATATGTCTATTAAAAGATGTGGCTATAATTTCATGTCATAGGTGTCTGGTAACATTGGTCAGTTAAAATCATAACTGTACAGTTATTAAATAGTATTAAATTTTTATATGTTATAAAAAAATTATTACAGTATAAAATTTTCACATGTCTAATATTTTAAATCATAACTATGATTCTAATCATATTTTTTAAACATTTTTTTTAATTTGTGGTTCTCAATTAAGAAAAATAGCAAGATGATTGCCAATGACAAATGAAAAGATACCTTTTTTTTCTCTCCCTCATCCTTAACGTTATCACAATGTGGTTGCTATGCTATATGAAGAAGAATTGGTACCTTCAGCATTAACTACTAATATACCCTAAGGGTGGCAATAATCGTGTTCGTGTCGTGTTCGTATCGATACGTTTACAGCACGACACGTTTAGCCATAACATGAACACGACACGATTAATAAACGTGTCAGAAATGCAACACGAACACGACACAACACGATTAACACGATTATTAAACGTGTCGTGACGGGTTGACACGAAAACAACACGCATATGATACGTTTATGACCCAAGTAACTAAAAATTAAAAATTTTAAAAAAAAAATTAAAAAAATTTAATTTTTTTTAAAAAAAGCCAATAAAGAAAATTAACAAAAACACAATATCTAATTAATACTAACCTACTATAAATATTTCAAATATTTTTATTTTTAAGTTTAAATGTGTTATAAATGGGCGGGTCGTGTCGTGTCGTGTCAACACGTTTACTACCCGTTTAATTAAACGTGTTAAGGCGTGTTTAGCGTGTTAGCACGAATCCAGCTTGTTTATTTTCGTGTTATTCGTGCCAACCTATTTATGGCACACTTAATAAACGTACGGTCCAAACCCGTTTATCTCGTGTCGTTTTCGTATAGTGTCATCGTGCCATGTCCAAATTGCCAGCCGTAATATACCCTTTCCAAAAAAAAAAAAAGTACTAGTATAGTAGCACAGAATAATTTAGAATACTAATTATTAGTAATTCAATTACAGGCTGCAGCCCGTTGTATTTAATGTGAGTTTAATTGGGAACAAAGCCTGGTTGGAAGCCTTTATTTTTTAAAAGATCTGTTTGCTATTTTTTTTCCTCTTTAAGAAATTAAGAGCCTGGTTAAGAACATAAGTTTGCATCAAAAAGTTTAGAACTTGAATTATAATATTTTGGATTTAGAAGGAAAAAAAAAAGAATTATAACATTTTGGACCAGAGAGTAGCAACAATGGCAGAGGATGGCAAAACCCAACGAGCATGAACGGAGGAAACATGAGCAGTGAGAAAAGACGATGAACCAATGCAATCGACTTCAACTAGGAAAGATGTGACCAAGAAATGATACCATATTCACTATCTCAATTGGATAGCACAAATAAAAATTTTTAATCAACTTCTAAATTAGAAAGCACATTACAATAATTTGGTAGGTTGGGAGAATAAAATGCCACAATAAAATGCCACAACTAAAAGTCAAGCATGGCTATTTGTTCCCCACCGTCTCATCATAAGGGGTGACGGATCCCCAGGTGGGGCTTCCTCTCTAGCCTCGTAAGCTTATAAAACATTCTTTTCTTTAAATTTAAGGAGACATTTTGTCAAAACTTGAAAGTTGGAAGGGGCGAAGCAAAAGTGCTAAAAACGCTTATGCATGTTGATAGGCTACTTTATATATAAGACTCTCAATAGTTTGTTCCATGAGAATCCCAACCCCAATTATTCTTACAATTGTTTGCTGTTACAGTTCTTGAGCTCAAAGAAAAAAAAAAATGGATCACAAAATCACTATCTTCGCCATGTTATTCCGTTTTGCTTTCTTGATAACTCGTTTTCCAATTTCAATCACTGCATCTCCCCCAATACCTGCCCTTTTCGCCTTCGGCAACTCCACCCTCGATACCGGCAACAACAATTTCGCAGAAACGCTCTTCCGCGCCGACCACCGTCCCTACGGCCGTGACATCCCGGGCCACATTCCCAGCGGCAGATTCCGCAACGGGAAGCTCACAACGGACTACTTAGTCTCCAAACTTGGCATTAAAAGAAGTCTTGCCGGCCTGCCTCAACCCGAGGACTTGACCACCGGTGTCAGCTTCCCCTCCACGGGGTCGCGCTTAGATCACGCGACGACTGCCCTCGATCGTGTTTTACAGATGAGGAGGAAGTTGCGGAACTTTGATGAAGCCATGAAGAGGAGAGAGAAAGCTGTTGGGAGAGAGAAGTGTGAGGAGTTGGTGTGGGACGCGTTGTTTGTGATCAGCGTCGGGACTAATGACGTGATTTTTAGTCTCTACGGTCTCTCTCAGCCAAACGACCTTCATAGCCAGGCTTCCAAGTACCATGATTTTCTGCTCCGAAGACTTAGCTCTTTCATTCAGGTAATTAATTTGACTCTCGTTCTGCATATTAACTTGCGTGCATATATATATATATATATATATATATATTCATCACTTATGTACATATTATATATCGTGTGTATATACACACACATATATATATCAGTAGAGTCATATATACTCCAAAATTTGTACAACAACAACTATGTATAATGTGGGAACAAGATATTAAAGAACATAGTGACCTACCATAGATGCAGATATAGCGCTTACCATTCATGGCCTAAAGCTATATGCAAAATATTAGAAGATTTTGAGCTTTTTTAATATTTTTTTAGGGGATTATAACTGATTTTCAGGACGTGCTTTAAGTATTAAATCTTTGATGACATAGTTTTACTTGACATTTGGCAAACCATTTCATATTTTTGAATTTAAAATCGTAAAAACTTTTTCTCTTGAGTTTGTTTTATTTTCTAGCAGTTACTGAAACATCGATTCGTAGAAGGTGTCAATTAGTTGGCACGGTTAAGATCTCTCGTAGTCTAAGATTGGAGACCACTATGTGGTAATCTATTCCATAATATTCCACCAAAAAAAGTCAAAAAAATGTAGATTACGACTTTAGTTCAGATCTAGGAATAAACGTAAAAAAATATAAATAAATAAAATCTAGGAATATAATAACTCTAAAGACACACTTAATAGCTACTATTTGATTAAATTAACTTTAATTTTCTTTTTTCTTGTATAGATTTTATATGACAGAGGATCACGTAAGTTTGGGGTAGCAGGCATTCCTCGGATGGGGTGTTTGCCGCTGCAACTGGCAATAGGAGCCACCACGTCAACCGAACAGACGCCGAATCGCACATGCGCCGATCAACAGAATGCCGACTCTGAAGCCTACAACGTCAAGCTTCAAGCCCTTCTCTCTAGCCTCAAGTCATCACTGTCTGGTTCCAAGATTATCTACCTTGAGATTTATGAGCCCATGATGGACTATTTATTAAGAGAAATTTTCATAAATACCATATTTTAAGATTTATTTTCTATAAATACCACACATATTTATTTGTCACACAACTTAACATATAATATGAACGATAATATGACATAAACTTTTTTAAGTGTGATATAAATAAACATAACTTTTAAAAATATGACATAACATTTAATTTCAGTCATTTGAAAAAATTAAATGTTATGCTACATTTTGAAAAGTTATATTTATTCATGTCATGCTTGAAAAGAGATGCCACACTATCATTTATATTTCATATTAAGTTATGCCACAAATAAATAAATATGGCATTTATAAAAAGTAAATATTCAAGATGGTATTTATGGAATACCCCATGTAATTTTGTCATTTATTAACCTGCACTAGATTTTGGCCCATTAATTTTGATTCCTTTATTAGTTTAGCCTATTCCATTAATTTTTGTTAACCTTTACATGGTCTTGGATACACGATTAGAGCAATTCAGGAGGGAAAAGGCTAGCAGTGATCAACATGGACCTTTTTACAAAGATTTAAAAAAATGGGATCAAATTTTTATTTTCCAAAATTTGAGGGGAAGAACATAATTCCTTAAAAAAATTAGATTAGAAAATTTTTTTGATCCCTCAATTTTTGAAAAATTACAATTTAACCTTGATTTTAGAAATCTTTGAAATAGGTTCCTAGAAAATTTCTTTACCATTTTTCAAGTAATCCACTTGGATCTCAACTGATTTTTACAGATAAATTTATGTTATTTAAATCTAACCATAGGTCTTGTCACACCCTGGAGTACGGGAGGTGATGTGGTTGATTAATTAAGTTAATTAAGTGAAAATTTAGTTAAAAATTGGGTTTTAGAATTAATTTTATTAGTAAAAATGTGATAATTTTTTTAAAAGAGTTTATTTAAAGCTAACAGTTATAATATTTGAACAAATGAGAATAACAAAATAAATAATAAGAAAACAGTAAATACAATCAAAATATAAGGTGAGACGAAAATGTGTCCCACTAACCCATATCTTGTGCACACACATAGTACTGACAATATTGTAATACAACCACAGTCTAGAAATAAAGAAAGTTAAGAATTTACATGCCTTGTTTTGCTATAATACAACCTACCAAAATCTTCTATTGGTCGCAAGTCCGGACAGCGGACTCTTCTCCGATCCTAAGCTGATATCCACCTATGGGGTAAGATTTTAAAATAAATAAAATGTGAGTGAAAGGCTCAGTAGGATTATTTATTTAAACATTTAATTCTTTAAAAGGAAGTTTAATTAATCAAATAAACATTTAGAAAATGAACTTAAATGAGTAACAGATAAATAAACAAATAAATGAATAAATAACTAATCAATTAAATAAATGCGGAAGTAAGAATCCAATAAAGACCTTTCTTACCAAAATAATTTTATAAGTCGACTAGAAAGAATAACATTTTCTTTTCCTGGGCAAACCATATGTAATTCACTACCGTAGTAGCCCAGTTGGGTTTCGGGACCTACCCCTAAGGTCGCACACTATACGATCCGATCTTTGATATGGTATCATGCCCTACTATATACATATATATATATATCTTTTCATGATTATTAAAATAACTTTTTATCAAATATGATCATTCACATTCATTATGAGGTTTATTATGAAAGCACCTTAATCTATTGTTTTAGAAAACAGTCAATAAAATTCTTTTTCAATCAACCATTAAAAACATTTTAGTTAAAATTTTATTTGAGGCCAAACATTTAAAACCGACTACCAAAGAAGGGGTAGAAGTCTTACCTCAATACTCGTGTCGATGTCCCACACCGTAATCCCGGTCCACTATACGCTAGCTCTGCAAATCCACGCACAACCTTAAATGAAAACTAGGTCTATTAGCATCTAACGTGATATTCTCTATATTACTAAATCATCTCATGGTATCCTAGTGTGCCATTTAGCTTTATAAAATCATTTTATAAAGTTAAAATTTCAATCGGGGTTCAAAATAGTAAAAACGGGTGAAAAATCATAAAATTTCATCATGCCCGATTGGCTTGTCAGTCGCCCTGGTTCGGCCTGCCGGAGGTCCAAGTCCGGTCGGCCAAACTTTTCCAGGTTTAGTCTGCCGGTCGGATGAATCAGGTCTGCCGAACACGAAGTTCGGCCTGTCGATCTGAAAAAATTTTAGAATTTTCTAAGCACGGGTCTCAGCTCCCCGAGCCTAAATCTTCAATTCTAACCTGTTTTTTCAGTTCTCAGATATGGGTAATAATCATAAACAATAGAAAAACATAACAGATTACTTTTTAATGCATTAAAACAAGTTTTAGACAAAATTTTTTAGAAAAATCCAAAAATAAGAAAAATTTGAGAAAAATAAAAAATCTTGATTTAAATCTGTTTTTGTTGAAACGAAGTTTATATTCTAGTTATTCTAAGTTCACCTAACCTAGATTGAAGGTTTTTTAAGCTTAGATTTCAAAATGCAAGAAAATTTGAAAAATTTAGAAAGTTTAGAAATTTTGAAACTAACCAAAGTTTAGAAATTTTGAAAATAACCTTGAATCAAAGCTTTGAATCGAGTTTGTGGTTGTTAAATCTCATTCCCGAGCCTTCAATCCACAATCTCGAAGCTTGAAATCAAATTTTGTTTCCAAAATTTTGAGAGAGAGTGAGAGAGAATGAGAGAGACCGAGAGAGAGAGTGAGAGAGCAAGAGAGAGAGACGCACGGGAAGGGAGAGATAGAGCATAGGTGAAAATGAGAGAGAGGTGAAATAAATAGAGAGAAATGAAAAGCAGTTTAAAATCAATACCACGTCCCGTACGTGGTATTTCTAAAGTGGGACATGTTGATCATTTGATAAATTGTTTTGTTTTAAATTTCGAATAATAATTAAAAACAATTTAAAATAATTTAGAGTAATTAAAAATCATTAAAAACATAAAATAACATAAATTTAAAAATTTCACAAAATGATCAATTTAAGTTTAAAATACTCATTATGGTACACAAATCCACCATTTTACATTATAATGACATTTAATAAATTTTAAGGTGTTACAGGTCTTTTACTTAAAGTCGTTTAATTTGATATTACACGTCGTTTTGCATGTCAAACGACAGAGTTTTTTCTTCTTTGGCTTTTACATAGGGTATTTTCACTTTAACCATTGTTCTAAAATTTCGTGAAACGAATTAAGGCCAGTTATTTAAATCCAAACGAAATGTAGTAATGTAGTTAGTTAAAGTTATACTAGTCTTATTTGATATTGCAGGTCGTTTTGCACGTGAAACGACATTTAGAGTTTTTTCACTTGAAACTCTCCGAAAATCTTGGTCATACTTACAAAACGACAGTCGGTTCAACATAAATAAAAAGACATTGCAATATCACAAATAAAAAAAATGTAAACGACATTGAAGTAATATGACATTGATTCGGACGACTTCCTCCTCCGTTTTATTTCGCCGATGATGAACAACTTCCCCGTCCTGTCGTTCATAGCCGGAAACGAATAACGATATGCCATGTCTTGTTCAGATAATAGAGTTCACTCTGAAGATCTATCTTTTCTTAATTTTCTGTCTTCAATACATTCATCAACGTTATGGTATGATGATCGAGGCGGGAAAGTGATGGAAAAAAAAAACACTGTGGAAGCTGCAAGGATATAGCTAAGCTTGGGGGAGAAAAGATAAAAGGAAGGATAGAGAGCGTGCATGTATTTGTAGACGACATGCTATTCTAGTTTGAAGTTTGCTCCGTCTAATCTGTAAACATTCAAATCATATGTTCTATTTTTACAGTATCTAACTAATCATATTTTATCATTTTATTTAATGAACTTAAATATTAATGCAATATAAAAGAATTTCAAAATTTTTAAATGATTTGTTATGGTATGATTTATTAGACATTATTTAAAACACTAAAATTAGATAGATAATTTAAGTCTATGAATAGTTTTTTTTTTTTTTTTTTTTAATTTCAAAGATTTCAAGTGAGAAAAGAAAAAACGTGTATATTTCTGTTATTTTGCAAACGAACGACATGTAATTTTAGTTAACGGTTTGAAAAGCTGTCGTTATTTTGCTGCATGCAGGCCCTAAGCTCTCTCTATCGATGGAAAGAAGAAAGTGCACAGACAAAGATGAAGAGGAGGAGACGAGATTCACCCTCCGCCTTGAGATAGCTTCCTCCTCGCCCAGCTGCGTCAAATATAAAATCGCATTCTGCAAAGTCACTGATGGCGCCAACGTCCGCGTAAATCGTGATTGGGATTCTATAATCTACAAATCTTCTCGTCATCTGGTTTCTCCGGTTCTGCGCCGCCCTTCAAGTTCATGCAATGGGCTGCATCTCTTTTGCTGCCACTCTGGGGAGG
>CAMOHE010033394.1:2502-22440 GCA_946598075.1 Artocarpus hirsutus | reverse complement strand
TCCCGTGGCCTCTCTCCGATGGCGACCTCTTCGGCTTTTTCGCTAGCCGGCCGCCGGGGATTGCCGCAGTTCAGAGGCCTCAGGGTCGCGCCGATTCGGTCTGTAGGATCGGTGAGTTCCGGTCCGATTTCGAGAGTTGCTCGTCGTGGTGGAGCTATCGTGTGTGAGGCTCGGGAAACCGCCGTTGAAGGTCAGCATCGGAAGCTATGTATTTCAACGATTTCCTCAAATTTTCTCCTTTTAATTTTGTTTTCTGTTGCTATTTTTGCTTCGTTTATTTATTCATATATTTTTCAAATTTTGATGTTTGGTTGCTTGGAAAGTTTGCAGGGAAAATGAAATGAAAGAATAATGAAAATTCAAAAAATAAAAAGATATAAAATCTGTCTCTGTTTATTTTTGTTTTCAAGTAGCAAAGGGATTATCCGTGAACTAGGTTCAGGAATTGAAGATTTCTTGTATATATTATAGATTCCTAAACTCTAGTGTCGGACTTGCAGTGTAAAAATATTGAGGCAAGTTATGGACTTGCGGTTTTTTAGCAACTAAAATTGAAAAATTTTAATTTACTTGTGAAGGTAATGCCTAAAGTTTGCATTTACTATAGGAGGCAGTGTTGTGATCATGTTGATAACAATCGAAAATGAGGTAAATACATTGGAATTCAATGTCTGATTTCCCTTTATCATTGTCTGTCGTGTATAGTTTTGTTGTAAGTTATTATAACCTTTAATTCCTTGATGGTCTTAGAAACATATCTTAGTGATATAGCTATGTTCTCTTTGAAAATCTCAGTGGCTGCTGTTACTGACGCATCATGGAAGTCCCTTGTCCTTGATTGTGAATTGCCCGTCGTTGTTGAATTCTGGGCCCCCTGGTGTGGGCCCTGCCGTATGATCCACCCAATAGTGGATGATTTGGCGAAGCAATATGTTGGAAAGGTCAAATTCTACAAAGTAAATACAGATGATAGCCCCGCTATTGCTACCCAGTATGGTATTCGAAGCATTCCAACTGTGATCTTTTTCAAGGGTGGCGAGAAGAAAGATGCCATTATTGGTGCGGTTCCGAAAATAACTTTAACAACAAGCATAGAGAAATTCTTATAGAGGTGGTAAGAATGCCTTTGTTAAACTAAGCTGTGCTCGTGTTTTCTATTAAATCTTTTTTTTTATCTCATATTTCAAGTCTAGCTACTTTGCTTCCTTAATAAATCCATAGCTGCTCCTGTACAGTGATTTGATCTAGTTGTATTTTCTGTTTTCTTAAAATCCTAGTTACCTATATAAATTGTTGACCAGAAGTCTCTCTCTCAAGCTTATTATGTTAATGAATTACATTTGTGACTGCTTCTGAACCTTTATATTTTAATTGATTGTCATACTAAAGTTGCTCAGAGTTCCTGCATCTTGTCGATGTATAATTGGACAACAGATTAGGGTAGACGGGTTATAAAGCAATCCGTTTAAACTCTATTCTGGAAATCCTTGTGTAAACTACGAAGGGACCTCTAATTCTGAGAGTTCTTTTTCGGGTGCAAAATCTCCTGTTGTTGACTGCTTGTCAATGCCAGACGATCTTGTGAATGTTAGCATTATTTGTGGAGTGGTGGAGTGACTCTTTTGGGGGAGGTAAAATCAATAATCCTAAGTAAGATAAAGCAAATAAGAATAAATTTTTAACACAAAATGAGCAGAAATTACAGATCGCAAATCCATATGATGTTTGAGGTCGTGTAAAGTTGTAGCAGCAGGATACTGGGGCCTGTTTTAATTGAAAGATTGTAGCAGCAGGATACTGGGGCCTGTTTTAATTGAAAGATTTTTTCCCTATCTTTTTTCTTGGTTTAGGAAATGGCAAAAGAGGAAAAAGAAGAAGAGGACCTCGTGGCTGTATGTATAGATAATTGTGAGAGTTGTTGATGCTACTATTGATTGAAAAAGGCTGTTTAGATCATCATGTAGAGTTGTTTATGTGAAGATATTGGTTAAAAGGAACTAAAAAATCTCTGCTGGGGACTCGAGAATTCCAGAGTGAGTAGGGAAAAAAACAAAGTGTGATATTTGCTTGAGTACTGTGAACATAGAGCCAGGCTTTCATTCTTCCAAAAGGAATAGGACTTCCGATTTGGAATTTATTTGGAACCTGAAAGGTTTCACGACATTTAAAGTAACTTGGAAGAAATATGTGTAAAATGACACTGTAAATGCTGATGATCTTTATTTTCACATTTCAGTTCTTCTCTCTATGCATATAAGCATTTAACACATGTTTCTCTTGAATCTGTCACGAGTATTAGAGGCACTCGTAGATGCTCCGTAAAGTGAACTTCACAACCCAGCCCTTCTTGCTATGGACGTTGCATGTTAGCTTGCAGACATAAGAACCCTAGATTAAAGGATTGAGTTGTACTAGTTAGCTTTTATGAGCAATTGAATATGCCAGTAAGGTCTGAGCTAGCAAAACCAGTTAAAGATAGATCCCAATTTTTCGTTCTTGGTTTCAACCAAGCAGAATGCTGCCTCAATTTAATGCAAAATGTGGCCTTGGAGGTCCGCTTCTTTAGTTGTTTGGGGGTGAGGTACCGTATGTTGGCTGCAAATAGGTTCCCATAGATTGAGTTGCCGAGGTCTTTGAGATAATTACTCAGACTGTAAAGTATGAATTGAATGTGAATGTATGATGATTTGAATTATTCTTTTGATAAATGCTCTCTCTATTCGAGTCGCTTGACATAAGATAGAGTAGTATAGATATTTTGGATCAACTTCTACCGACTTGTGGACGACTAAACCTTTCATTTTCATGAAAATTCATTTTGAATCAATTTCATAGATGCCACTTGAACTATTCACCATAGTTTGACCTGTCTCTTGAACTTTGAAAAGGCTTTATTTCAAACTCAAATTACAACACCTTTCCGTCCAAATCCGTTTATAATAGGCTGAATAATGATATGACACTAATTATATTTTGTAAACGCCCCAATCTATTTAACTTCAAATCAAACATGTCCCTCCAAATTATTGATCTTATGTCAGCTTGTTTCGGATTTTTTAAAACATTGGGGGACAAATGAAATTACATTAGTAGGATCCGTTTGGGAATCTCGTTTAAAATGTCCGTTGTAATTGGACCTATAACTAATGTTTCAGTTTTTTACCATTATAAAATCCAATCGAAATGAGATTTACCCAATTTCCGTCGGATTTGTTTGGTAACACAGTTAAAACTAAAATTAGTTGTAACCAAAATTATACTATTTGAGTTGAGTTTTAAGTTCAACTAATGTTTAGATAGGATGTTTAAAAAGTGAGTTAGAACCAAAGATGGTTGGAACTTGTGTCTGGATGATTTTTAAGTCCGAAATTTTGAAAGAGTGAAATAGGTATTTTTCAAGTTTTTTTTCTTCATTATAATAAAAATTAAGTCCATTAATAATTTTGTGGATTAATTATTTTAGGTTCGAATGAATAGAAAATTTGAAGGGAAAAAAAATAAAAAAGGACATAATATGAAAGAACTATGCTGGAAGAAATATTTTAAACAAAGGGAGAGAGTAATTTTGAGCAGGTTTAAGTATGGAAATTTTAGAAATTACTGCTCAAAATTAATTACACGAACACTCATAAATAAATAAAAAAGGTGGCTTAAAAATAACATAGTAGAAGAATACGTAAATCATACATAGGTCCCATGATAGTAATGTAATACACACAAAATACTAATGTAAATCATACATAGGTCCCATGATAGTAATTTAATACACACAAAATACTAAGGTCCATGATAGTAAAACAATACACACAAAATACTAAGGTCCCATGATGGTAGACCAGTACACCCAAGTCCCTAAGGTCCCATGATTAAAAACAGTACACACAAAATACCAAGGTCCCATGATGGTAGAACAATGTGCACAAAATACTAGGTCCCATGATTACCATTGATGGCTCATTCAATACCAAAAAAAAAAAAAAAAAACCGACAGGTAAATCAAACCTACACTTTTGGCCCTATTGGATTTGGCCACATTATCCGTGCCAATGCATCTCTATACTGACCCATAAGCAAGTTGCCCTATGCATCTTAACCTACCTCCAGTCCTGGGATTTTGTAATCAACTTTGCGATGAGCATCGTCAACGTATTCAGTGTTTCTTGGTTTCATCTCCAAAAACGATGTTGCATCCTTGGCATACCCGTCCCATAAGCCTATCTCCCTCAGCGCTCATGTTGATGAAATTGCGGACCACCCCACAAGGGATTAGCACTTGTTGTCCATTCGTTAATTCTCCACATGCTTCAGTATTCAAAACTGCTTCTTCCACGCTCTAAAGGGTCGCTCGATGCAATTTCGTAGGACCGAATGTGTGTAGTTAAACAGTTCTTGAGGCGAAATGAAATCGGTGCCATGTTGTCTAAACTCTAGAAGTTGATAGTTATTCTATGATATGGTGTTAATATGCAGTCCCTATTAATAATTAAGAAACCCAAGTAGTAATTGCTTGCAAGCATGCGAACGCTTAATAATTAAGAAATTCATTGCCGACTATTGAAAACAGACTTTGCTTTATCACCAATGTGTGATATAAGAAACCCATGACTCTCTCTTGCTATCCGAAGCACAAGAGAGTCATGTGTCAATCCCTCAAAGCCAGCCGCTATGAACGTGAATAGCATGTCAAAAGAACATGTTGTCAATATGTTTTGCCATAGGGTGTCTTTTCGATTACACCACCAGTCTTTATCGATTCCAGGTGGGACACAAGGTATGTGTGTACCATCAATTGCCTAAAAAAAATAAGAAAGCAAAAAAAACCTAGTCGAATTGAAAACAGATCGAGATACGACAAAAAAGTTGGTAACACAATAACATAACGCAAATGGTTAAGCAGCTGTATGAGAAACTCGTACATCAAAATAGTGGTATTTACTCCTATTATTCTAGATTAGTCTTGGCAGCTTGTTATAATCGGGTAGTATCATGAAATGAGACTTCATAGAACATGTTGCTTCTAACGTCTCACCAAAGCACCAAGATGTTGTCTTGCCAGAATGTTGCCACCGATCTTGTGACTCCCAATTCGTTATTGCATGACACATGATGTCCAAGAATATAAAACGCTTCTCATCTACATTCATATTGTTCCGAGCATTTAGTGGTGTTGTTTCTTCTAAAATGTTACCAAGCACCTTCAATTGATCGTCGTATTTTGTTATAAATCACCTTCTTATTATCCTCGAGCAACTCATTTACTTTCATATATCCAGTTAACGCCGATGTGTGCACAGGTTGTCTAATCGGTCGTAGTGCAACCATTGGGGGAACGATTTTATCATCATCATCATTATCACTTCCCCCATTAGAGGATATGGCTATTGAACGCATAATTTATTAGCCTACACCAAGAACACATCAATTATAGTCACGATGTAGGGTTCGATACATCAAATATGAATAAAATATTTTAAACCAACTACACATGTATTCAATGATAGGCATAGATAGCAGCAGAGACCATTTGTATGAACAATCAACTCACATAACTGATAACAAACTATGTTATAAAATTAATGAAACCATGGTCTGCATCCAAAGGCACACATAGCTAGACTGCCGTCTGGATGGTTAATAAAAAAAAAAAAAAAACCAAATATATTGTCTACAAACATTTGAGGGGTCGATCCTAAAGAAATAATACTGCTGTAATGACAAAAAAAAAAAAAAATCTAAGTAGGGGGTGGCATCTTGTTAATTATTTCGATGAACAATCTATGATGGAAGTTGTCAAATTGCGTAAACAATGTCTACCAGTCTCGGTTGTTAGCAGGTCGGAGATTCAATCCAATCAACTCATTTACGTCGGTCCCCATCTCCCTCAAGATGTTACAACACTTCACTAGCAAATCATTTGCTCCATTGGCCCGCTAAACGTATGCCTTTGCCATCCTTCGCATGACACTACGAGTCTCTTCCTCATGCGCTATTGCTTTGTTCTTTTTCTTCTGCTTTCCTATACTTTTTGAACTAGAAGAAACTCTTAAGCCCTCACTAGATCCTCTTGATCGAGCTGCTTTAATTGTCCTACATACATCTACCACCACCTCATCGCTACCGTTTCCATCATCTTCTTCTACTGGAACATGAGAAAACCTGTCATGAAATGTCACTTCAGGAGCTTCTGACGAATTGGTCCCAACTGCATATGAACCAGATGAGGCAGGCCCCTAAAAAATCTCAAACAAAATGTCATAATTTTTGAATCTGTGTGCACCCCATCGTGTTGCAATAGGGTGTTTCTCTTAAACAACGCAAGAGAGAGAAAAAAAAAAACAAAAACAAAACAAAACAAAACAAAATGGAGGCAAATTAGACAAGGTGTTGAATAATCTGATGTTACTCACTAAAAGCCCGAAAACAATAACAGAAGTACCTGAATGAAATCTGCCCAAAGCAGATCATCACAAACAGTTTGCGGAGTAATAAGGTTCACATGTATTCCTGTGCGTGTATCTGGATCCTTACAGTCTACTCACTACTTATTGAAATTATCTCTACTACATTTAAGTTATGAACAAGAGGCAGGCACATCAAAAATTTTTCAGATAATTCTGATGACCAATTTGCCCAATCTCTTTTACTGGGTTTAAAGATTCCTCCATTCGAAATATTATGGTTTTTTAGCACCATAAGAAACGCCTCCAATCCCTTTGGTGGTCCAACTAAAGGCGTGCAGTTTTGAATTCCTAGGCGTCTATTAAAAAAAGGGTAGTTTTTTGAAGACTCTCTGCACCAAATGCTACCAAGGTACCATTTTTTGCATTTAAATAGCAAGCTTAGGACATGAGAGAACACGTTATTTGTGCTTACATAGAGAGAACCTCAGCACCAAATGCTACTAAGGTATAATACTTTGGTAGTATTACCTTGGTAGCATTTGGTACTGAGGGTCACTTTCTGTAAGCACAAATAATATGTACTTCTCTCATGCTCCGAGCCTGTTATTTAAATTAAAAAAACTACCATTTTTTAATGGGGTTTGAATAAATGTTTAGGAACTCAGAACTGCCCGCCTTTAGTTGGACCACCGAAAGGACGGAGGCGTTTCTTATGGTGCTGAAAATCATGCTATTTTGAAGGGAGGAATCTTTAAATCCGGTAAAAGAGATTGGAAAAATTGGTCATCAGTACTATCTGAAAAATTTAATGTTCATGTCTCTTGTTCACAAAAATGTAAGAGAGATAATTTCAAAAAGTAGCAGGTAGCCTGTAAGGATACAGATACACGCACGGGAATACAAGTGAACCCTATCACTCGACATATTATTTGTGATGATCTGTTTTGGGAATATTTCATTCAGGTACTTCCCATACTGTTTTATGGTTTCTAGTGAGTAAAATCAGATTTTTCAACACCTTATCTAATTTGCCTCCACTTTGTTTTTGTTTTTGTTTTTTTTTTGTTTTTTTTTGTTTTTTTTCTTTTTCTCTCTTGTGTTGTTTAAGAGAAACACCCTGTTCGCGGTGGAGAGAACACGGATTCAAAACTTATGACATTTTGTTTGAGATTGGGGGGCCTGCATCATCTGGTTCATATGTAGTTGGGACCAATTCATCACAAGCTTTTGAAATGTCATTTGATTACGGGCTTTCCCAGGTTCCAGTGGAAGAAGATGATGAAAACGGTGGCGATGAGGTGGTGGTAGATGTTCGTAGGAGAATGGAAGTAGCTCAGTCTAAAGTCCTAAATGGGCTTAAAAAGGCCTGAAAGATGTAACTTGGAATTACGCATGTTATTATGAAAATAAATTATGTAATATAATATCACTCCTCTTCTACAATATAAAGAAGTTTTCTCTATTTCTCTAAACGAGCTCAAACATTTTGGATTGGTTTTTATTTACGGAAACACATAAAACAGAGTATATTAAGAGAAATTTAAAAATACAGATATCATAGAATAAAGTTTATTTAGACCTAAAGATTGAGATATGCTTAGACAAATGTTTATCCATAACTTCTTTTGCATATAAGAAAATTGTCCTAAAAAACTTTTAGGAATATTGTGTATTGTTAAAATTATTTATCATTTATTTGATAATTATATATTTTAATGATATACCAAAATAATTCCAAGTCTTGAATTTTTATATAGTGTTTTTGTATATCATCTCAGTGTTTAATAATATAAGATATTATCTGAATAACTAAATAAAATGACAAATATTTGGCTACAAGGTGCACAATATTTTATACTCACTTGAAGATGAGTTTATGTGCAAATAATTGTCGCTCAATTGTTCTACTAATTAGGAAATAAATATGAGTAAAAATTCGTTCATGTATACCCATAGAAATATAGCTAATACATTTATGAAATTCTTTATGACAAATAAGCTTGTAAAGAGCGATAGTTGAAATATTAGCAAAAATGCTAAGGGTAACAAATACTTCAGATAGTCGATTACTATATATCTTCAATTTTTTACAAGAATATGCATTGATTCAATCATTTTCCATAAAATCAATTATTATTGAGGGAACTATGATACAGATACAAGGGAGACACAAATACGCATGGTACTCTTTTTCTCTTGGTCAAGGTCTTTTTCCACTGGGTTTTCCTAACGAAGTTTTAATGAGGCAGTTTTAATAGTATATTATAAGAATGGTGTACTCTATTTCCTTTACTTGAATTTTTGCCACATAGGATTTTTATCTAATAAGGTTTTAATGAGGTATATTCTCAAGTGTTGAACATCCAAAGAAGAGTGTTATAAATTAAATTAGTATGGATGTTTACCTACTAACATGTTATAAATTAAACTAGTATGGATGTTTACCTACTAACATCTCCATTGTGTTCTCTAATGGTTAATTGATCCCTTGATGCAAATAAGGATGTTCTCGATGTGAACAATTATCATTTTCTCTATCCAGATGATATTGAAGAAATTCTTGGTCCAAGTAATACTGTTAGTGCATTAATGTATTTCTAATTGTACAAAATCTCACATGATAGTCTTTGCTAATTAACTAGCAAGATATAGTTTTCAAAAACATTAAAAAGATGTTGAACAAGTATTTTGTTGTCTTTCTGAAACATTTGATATGGTTGTATTATATCCAAAGACTTAAAATCAGAATTGATTGGATGCTAGATATTTTTTCTGATCCACATAAAAGAATGATTATGCACAGGTTACTTATTTATATATGGTGGTACTGCTATATCTTAACAATTTAGAAAGCAAGCTAATGTTGTTGTATCTTTGAATCATGCTAAAATGTTGGCAATTCATGAGATGGATCATCTTATCTGAATTGTTGAGAATTTTAATCCACATATAGAGGAAAATATGATTTTTCATTCAACAAAGGAAACCTGATGACTTTATATGGGGAGAGTGTGTCATCTATCACCAAGTTAAGGAGATATAATTAAAACACGTTTCACAATAATTCTTTTTTGTATGTGATCTTGAAGGACAATATCTGCTGAATTTGTTCAAGTGACAACTTGGGGAATTTGAGACATTTCCTATAGCTATATTTGAGAAATTGTTGCAGAAGATTAATATGCGTTAACTCATAGTTTTTGTTTAAATTACTAAAGAAGACATGTTGACATGAGGGGAAGGCTGTTGCATACTCTTTTCTTTTTTTCCCTGGCATAGGTTTTGTACTATTGGGTTTTTCTAGCAAAGTTTTTAACAAGATAGTTCTAAGGCGAATCTTACGAGAACAATATACTCTTTATTCCTTAACTAGGATTTTTTTTACAGGGTTTTTCCTTATAAGGTTTTTGAGGAGGAATATATTATTAAGTGATAAACATCTAAGGGGGAGTGTTATGAATAAATTAGTTTATTAGTATGGATGTTTATATTTTTAACACTCTCATGGATTGCATTATCTTCACTTAATAACCATTAATATTGATATTTTATAATCTTCATAACCTCCCAATTACCACTCTATTAATATTATTTTATTGTTGTAACTCTTGGCTTTTGGCCTTTCCTTGGCTTTTGGCATTTGATTAGGCAAGAGCGTCAACAACAATGGCACCTGTTGTATGAGATCTTGACAGCCCAAAGCCTGAAAGTGAGGTTATGAGAAGCCCAACTTAGCTCGTTAATCTTGAATAGAGTATAAGTTAAGATGATTAATTGACCTCGCGAGCTCTAGGGTAGGGTAGGGTCGAGGTTAAACAAGCTTCATATCCTCCACCTATTATTGCACCCATCATTCCAAGAAGAACATATAAGAATAGACAAGACCAGCAGTCGAGACAGTGTAGCTGAAATTAAGACCATTAGCACGAGACTCGATACACTTTCTACACGTGCAAAAACACCACGCTCACAGGCTGGTATAGAACACAGAGATTCTTGCCCATTAGCAATATTCTAATTTTTTTTTTAATAATAATGTAGCATCTTATAAAAGGGAGACATGGAGAAGAAGAAAAGAAAGGATAGAAAAAAAGAAGGAACTCTCCTATCCCTAGATCAAAAAACACTCTCTCCAACCTTTCATTTTTGGAAATCTAAATGTATTGTATACGAACTCTTGATAAGAGAAATATAGTAGACGTGGCTCCTTAAAAAATAAACTATTATAAATCTATGTGTCTGCTCCTTATTTTGATCCTTTTCATCTTAATCGCATTAATCTATAGGAACCATGAATGATTTATAAGCATTATTAAGTTGATCATTCTCCACCGTCAACAACACCAATTGCCGCCTCTAAGCTTCAAAAAATCTCTTGTGCTGATTTTGCTACAGCCTTGTCTTTGTTGTCATCTTCGGATTGGAATTTCGTTGTCGTGTTCACATCCCAAGGCGAGGTCTCTAACATAACTCTTCAGCCTTGGCTTCGTTAGCTATGGCGGAGGGCAAGAGAGAGAATCAGGGAGAAAGAGAGAGAAAGAGAGGGACAGAAAAAGAGATACGAAAACAAAACAAAAAAATCATAAAATGACAAAAAATGATCATTTAGGGCATTTTTGGGTTTTTGGAATCAGGATTTTCTTCAAAATGCTATTCATTGCACTTTTATAAAGATAACTGATATTATGTACTAATAAACTAATAAAATATACAATTTGTTACACTCTCTTTTATTTTTGGCTATAGATCTGGCGTCAACATTTGTCGGTGTTGCTTTTCCTGCATAAGTGCTGTGTGGGTGTATAATTGTGATTGTACCATCTTCCATGCTAGAATTATATTTTCTCTTTTTTATTTTTAAAAAATAATTGTGTCTTTAAAAAGAATTTTTTTATATAAAACAATGCCAAGAAGCACACTTTTAATCCCACCTTTTTTAATACCTAAATTGCCTAACATATTTGTTATGCATTGAAAGATATCTAGAAAAAGTTATCACCTCAATCAACGTTTTAAAATAAATCACATTTGAAAATGAAAAGTTGACTTTTTACCACAACGTGGATTAGAGCATGTTTAATACAATACTAAATTAATATGTTAATATCAAATTTTAGTATTTGAGTAGAATATTCACTCTTTAATATAGTGTTATTCTTGATGAAAACTTTGACAAATGTTATAGTTTAGCACTAAATATAACATATGCCAAATTTTAACATTTAATTAATATGGATTCATGTATCCACTTTTTCATTTAACCAATATGTTAAAAATTTTCGAACTGTTTTAATATTAAAAGTGTAATTTTTCCAACTTCAAAAACTAAATCAGAGTAGGTATAATATTTCAAATAATGTTTTGGATTAGAATACAAATAAAAATAACATTTCAAATATATAATTTTCACACTTTCTTATACTAAATATAATACTTGTGTTGACATTAACATAATTTTAATATCGTATTTCTCAATCAATATTGACATATTTGTTGATAGTGAACTTCGATCAATACTTATTCAACAAACCACACACAATGATTGATGCAAACAAGAAAAATAAAAGCGTGTAGAATTATAGTAGTTCGTTCAATATAAGCTACATCCATTTTAAGGTTTTCTTTTTAATATCTTTTTGAGTACATAGTGTGAGTGGACCAAAAAGAAATCCCTTCTTTGAGGTTAAATTCACATAAAAATGATTATATAAAATTATAATAATTTAAATGTAAAATAAGGAATATCCCTTTTATGATTTTATCACACTTTCCTCCTATTTGACTTTCTATAACTAGTGCGAGGATCACGCTAATCCCTAATTTGGTGGGGATTCAATTTCCTATATTTGTAATTCAAATATGCACCTATAGGTTTAGTGAACTAAGACATTTTCTTGGCTAAGCTTCGAGATATATCTACACTTGAAAAAACTGTGTTGACTCGTCCTCCTATTTAAATGTCTTTTGAGACTTAGGTTTTTATTAGGCATTTCTTAGTCTCGATAGTGGACATTTCTCGAGACACTACTCTTTTATGGTCTATCATATAATTTTCTTTTCTTTTGACGCTTTTATAAGGTATTTGGATCACTTCAACTCAAATTAAAAATACAAAAAACTAGATTGAATGGGGGAATCAAACATCATTTTTTTTTATTGAATTTCAACGTTGTACCTTTTTATGGTTATCCTGGGACACACGCATATCACCACGTGGGCAACGTTTCTCTTCTTCTTCTTCTTCTTCTTCTTCTTCTTTTTTCCCTGCCTTTTCCTTTTTTTTTTTTTTTGAAAGCCTTTTCTTTTTACTTCTTAAAGAAGTATGAACGAAACCACAAAAAATAATAATAAAAAAAAAAAAGAAACCAAAAAAAAAAGGAGGATAATAAGACGCGGTTATTAAATATTATATATATATATGCCTTCGACTCTTTTGATAAGTCGATTATGAATTAATTGGGTTAAACTATTCAAACATTGGGGAGCATTTAAGAAGAGTTTATATCGTTCGTGGTGGGCCCGAATATTAAAAGTAAAAAAAAAAAAAAATTATATACACGGAAGGAGACACACGAGAAACTTCATGAAGATTAAGGGAATATATTTATCCATTTTGTTTTTTGCATGAACAGACCGTCTTTTTCGCTTTGCTTATAGCCCTTTTGTTCGTTGTAATCCCAACAACTTAGCGTCTCTCTCTAGTTTCTTCCTTGATTAGCCTTCGCCGTTGGAGTTTTGATCCTGCTCAATCGACTTTGATTTGCTTCGGATTTTCCTTCCTTTCAATAGGTATGTCCTTTTTCTCTCTCGCTTTTACTTGACAAGATCATTGTTTGGGATTTTGTGTTTTCTTTCTGAATATGTTCTAGTTGATTTTGATACTGTTTTTGTGCTTTAGCGATTTTAGTTTGCTATAGTCTTTCAATTAGATTGGAAAAATGTCCGTCTCGAATATCAGTTTATATTAAGTTAGAATTTTTAGAGAATGATTTTGTGACCTAAAAATTTTCCTGAATCGTAATTTTTTCAGTGGTGGCGATTTATTAGGTTTGATGTGAAATCAAAGGTGTATGGTTAATTATTCGGTGGTCTGGATCTGCTATTTGTGTGTTTCAAGGGATCAAATTAAAATTCTTATTAATCATTGAAGAGTATTAGCACTTTTAGCTTTTCCTTTTTAATTTATCTAGATCCAATAATTTCCATGATCTGTTGTTTTCCTCAACTCCAGAATTTCCTGTCATCATTTTTTTTTCTTTGTTTTTTCCCCCAAGCTTTGAATGCAGCTGAAATGATTTCAACTTAGCCAAGCTTTAATCTTGCTTCATTAGGTTGGCTTGTAATTTGTGATAAGTGAAAGAGTTTGGTCCCATGAGGGAAAATCACAATTTCCTGCAACCTAACTTCAGAGAATATTGAAGAGACTATTATTGACCTTAAGGAGTTTTTTTTTCCCCCTTGAGTTAAGAACATTTAATGAACAGTTGGGTTTGTTTCTTGAGTCTTGACTGAATTGTTAAAAGTTTTCTTTTTTCAGATCTAGACCATTTCATAATCAGAAGTAATATTTAGCAAAGCTGACTATATTGCAATTTCAAATTGTAAATTTGCGCCATCTGCCCTTGATTGTGTAACAAAAAGCTAGTCTCTTTCCATGATTGTAGGCAATTAACACCAATCAAGATATTGTTAAAGTAGATCTCAAGCATTTTAGTTTGAAATCTTAAAGTGGTTCTTATGTTATCAGAGGTGGTTGCTGAAACGAAAAGCTTTAGGGGACCAACCCAATTTCATGGTCTGTCATGCTTTTATTTTGGACAGAGTGACACACATACACATAAAATATTTTTCTTATCCATGTTTGTGGTCTGAAAAACGCCTTTTCCTTTTTTTCTTAATTTATTTCAGCCAGTTGTTTAGTGGACCTTCTTTTTCCCTTTTAGTTTGTTGGTTGCTTTTGAAATTTCTGTTGCACACTGTTGGGATAATGGCCTCTTTGCATTTGTGTATTTGTGCTTTCCTAGAAGTGTATCAATTTTTTTTTGCATATTTCTGCTTTCCTAGATGCGTGTCAAATTGCTTTCTAGAGCGTTATAAGTTGCTATGGCTAATTTGATGACAAAACAAAGATCTTTGGTTGGTTGGTTGCTTTAAAATTTCAACCATACTGTTTGGCACATTGGCCTCTTTGCTATTGTTCATATCTGCTTTCAAAGGTGCTTAAGGTGCTTAATGATTGCTTGTCTAGAGTTGCATTGGCTGATTTGACCACAGAATGCTTTTCTCCTTGTCCATTATTCATGTGAAATGCGGACAAATATCATCGATTTGGGCTCTTGGTTTATACGTTTGCATATCCTCTCTTCCCCTTCCCCTTTTTGATGTCTTTATGTCTACTTAATTCTTGTTTGATTAACAGCTCGCTGAACAGATGGAGCACAACTTCTTTGAGCCTGAGGCAAACTTTGATTACAATGGAGATGTCTCCGTCAAGCAGAAATGGAAATCTATGGCAACTACCTCAAAAGTCCCGGAAAATGAAGGTGGCTGCTTTGAGTGCAACATATGTTTAGACTCAGCAAATGAGCCCGTGGTCACTCTCTGCGGTCACCTCTACTGCTGGCCTTGCATTTACAAGTGGCTTCAGGTCCAGAGCGACTCGGACGAACCAGATCAGCAAAATTGCCCTGTCTGCAAGTCTAACATCTCGCATGCTTCGTTGGTGCCCCTCTATGGCCGCGGCACATCCTGTTCGGATTCTGAAACCAAGAAACCCCAGTTGGGCCTGGTCATACCACGCAGGCCACTTCCGTCTGGGTTGAACGCTATAATAACTTCTACCACCACCTCTACGTCGCAGCAGAACCATCATCTCTATCCAAACTATTTCCAGTCCAACTCACAGTCACTTCACCAGCAGTATTTCCCTCATCCTTATGGAGCTCATGTTGCAAACAGTCTGCCACCGTCTCATATCGGGGCTGCTGTTATGACCAGCTTAATCAATCCAACGATCGGAATTTTTGGTGAGGTGGTTTTTGCGAGAATGTTTGGGGGCTCGGGTACAAGATTGTTTCCTTACCCTCCGATGGGAAGTGGCAGTCCAAGGTTGAGAAGACATGAAGTGCAGCTTGACAGATCACTTAATAGGTTGTCAGTCTTTCTATTCTGCTGCCTTATGTTTTGTCTTCTCTTGTTCTGATCGCTTCGTGGGTTTCGCTTCTGTATAGTTCTCAAAACCTATGATTGTGAAGATAGAAGAATACAATTGATGTTAGGGATTTTTGCCGAGATATTCCTGCGAGATATCATTTGATCAGTACATAGTGTTGCATGTCCAATGACGATTGGTTAAAACTTCTATCTTCTAGTAATCAAAGTATTATTAAGGGTGATTTTATGTGTATATGGTCGTCTGTAGAACGTAAAATTAAATGCAGATACTGCTCTCTGCATTAATTTTTTTTTAAATAAATTATGAGAAGGAACAAGTAGCAATATAGGCGCCTCTACTCCCAACACCTAGAAGGAAATCTGAAGAATATAATACCAAATCGTCGCAATAACAGTCCTTTCAAGAACCTTGAAATTCACATAGTTGATTTTGTTATGAAATTTCTAAAGAGACCAAAAAGTAGAGAAAATGGACGAGCCCAAGGACTCATTTTGTTTTTTGGCGCCACGCTAATAAAGGAATTTTCATTAGACGAAAACCGCTCCATTAACAAAAAGCCTCGGCAGGTTTCCCCGAACGCCAATAAAAAGGACAGTGTAAGAAAATTTGATCAAGGATTTCCCTATCTCTTGAAAAAAACTTCGTTTGATTTATTTTTTTTTCCTCCTTTTTTGTTTTTTATTTTTTGAACTTCGTTTGATCTATTTATTCTGTCCTTTTTAAAAAAATTTACCTAATCGAATCATATAAACTTGTTGAACCAACAATCTTTTTCTTTTGAGGAAACTGAACCAACCATCTAAGAAATATGGCTAACAAGCTCCTGAAAGATTCTATGGTTATGACTTTGAAGAACACAATACACCATTCAATAATTGAAACTATTAATTAGCAATTTTATTCAGAAAATTGAGGAAAACCATAAAAAAAAAAAAAACCCACTTAAGTCCCTAACATTTAAAACGTCTCAAACTTTTTTCTTCTTCTTTTCTTTAATGGAAAAACTTCCCAAACTTAATCCTCAATCTATCAATTTATTTAAATTTTAGTTTTTTTTGTCAACAGAGTGATAAAAGCAAAACAAAATATGAATAGTATTTAGTCAACGTAATGTTATTTGACCTTTTTGCATTAGAATTATTTGTAAATTCCATTTTCTATCAGTACTGTTGAAAAAAATGGTTTGATAACCATGTTTAGTGGTCATTTTAAGGCTTTATTTCCAATAGGTCCTACTTGTTTTTTTATGGAAGATCAAAATCAATTCGAGTTCTCCTACCTGAGATCTTCGAAAGGGTATATCATATGCTCAAAATAAAGCATAGATGAATAAAATATTGATTAAAATGTATCCAATGAAATTTGAAAATAGTTGGAAAAATAAGAGAGCCACATAAAAAAGAGAGCAAGGTTTTTTAGTACGTATATGGGATTGCTCATTTGCTTATGAGTAACCTAGTAAGCAAAGAGGCTCATTCTCATGCTTGTAGAAGGGTGCAAATCACAAACCCATGACCCAAAGCTCCAATGCATGGGAGTGCATGTCTTGCAGGCACTAATATTGCGTCGAATTAGCTAGCCTTGTGCTTTTTGAAACTTTTCTTTTTCACTTCCACGTCTAGCTAAGATCGTCTGCATCATTAAAACATTTTTTAGAGGATTAGTTTAGAAATAGGATAAAAGTTATAACCTCTAAAATTAGCCATGCATTAAGGCAGACAGGTTAATATTACTTGCATTATGGTTGAGTTAAGGCAGGTTAATGAGGACATAAACAACCGTTGTTATAAATTTTGACTTGGTGACCCAGCAGAACTTTGAAAATCTTTATTAATTACCAAATAACTTACTCATGTTGCTATAAACAATAAATAGAATTCTAATTAAACATACCTATTAATGAACAGAAAGCATCACGTCTGACTGAAAAATCTCAACATTCAGATCTTCAATGCTATGTCTCTTCCTTTCAATTGCTATGTGTATAGACACAACTCAATAGAAAAAAGTCACCACAGGCTCTCCTTTAATTTTCTCACTGTAAAAGAAGTGCTAAAAACTCTCTTTTTCTGACTTAACATAAATGAGAATAAGAGGCACCTATTTATAGAGTTTACAGGAGAAGATAGAAGTATATCATGATTAGGAGAAGATTTTTCTCTCCTTCCTCTAGCCTATGCACCAATCACAGTAGGATTATGCAATTATATGCAACATCTAAGATAATTCTCATTCAAATAATTTTATTTTAATCATATTCAAATTATTCTAGATAATTATCTAACTTAAATAATTATAAATAATTATCCTTTATTCAAATACAATTAGGATTTAAACTAATTATTCAAATAATTAATTATAATAAATCCTAATAATTAAATTGGAATAAATATTATCTTGAAATCAATTAATTAAGTAAATAATTAATTAACCACTTTCTAGACCTACTCTTCTAATAGGCACCTACAATCCTTCTGGACTGGGCCAGGAGCCACCACAGTCTAATTGGACTGTTGGGCCTAGATACTGATAGGCTCGGCAATCCATCTGGCGTAACCTCCTGTATTACCTGTGGTAAATTGCATTCTATACAACTAGTCAAGGAATTTGTGAGCTAGTATTGGGACCTAATAAACATATATTATCAAGCCCTAATAAATAACAGATAAGTTAATCCTCGATTAATTATCTATTTAATTGTTAACTTTAGTGTCACTCCACTAAATAACCAAAGTTACACTTTTGATAATATATCGTATTATGAGACTTTATTTATTAGTCTTGTCAATGACCTATCATGCATATGTAAATCCCTATAAGTTATTTATAATCGGATGAACGATTTAGTTCTGATTTTACCTTCTAATTATTTTATCTCAAAGTTTTATTATTTCATTTAATTGGAAAATTCCATTTATAACAAATATAAATGGAAAATTATCTATTTATCATAAGTATCCAGATGACCAAGGCCTTGTTCTTTTCCCAATTCCTAAATAAGGCCTTTATGAGGATAACATTAACTCTCTGTTAGAGAGTTATAGATTCTGTGTCTGTGGATTGAGCTCTCATCGAATAAAGGTTACATCTCCAACATACCAACAATAAAGCCCTCTTTCATTGGAACTCCTGCCTTTAGCATATCAAAAGATACAAGCTATAATACATAGAGTCATGAATCCACTTCAAGATTAAGATCACACATATGATTCTCAAAGTATTGATTTAAGATAAACTAAATTATTATGAAATCAATTATACTTTAGGTCCAATTCGGTATGTGACCACCATTATTTCTATCACAACAATGTATCCATCATTGAATTAATCTACTCCGATAGCCTAGAAAAACTGTTTCCCCAATTAAATGTAAATCCCTATTACAGTCTTGTCTTGTAAACGTGCCCAGCTAGATACATAGACTGCAAACTAGATAATTTAAATTATTTATCTTGGTTTCGTTTCTATAACACATATAAACTCTATATATGCTCGATCCCAAGATTTGATTGTAATAGTCATGGAACATAATTTGCTAAATACTTAAACATAAAAATCAAGCAATACAAGGACTATTATTAACACATGAATATTCGCATTATTATTTATTTATTTACTTAATTCAAAATGTCATTAATTGCAAATAAAGTATTTGCTCTTTAGGACACCGATCCTAATAGTTGTTACAACCCCATTTGGATGGCTATAAATTGGCATTCAAACCCGAATATTATGCGCTCAGAAATTCACATCATCTTGCCTATGTTTTTCTCTAGTATTAGGATTCAGTGTAATAGAGTTTTATGTTCGTTTCTAGTCCACCTGTGTAGTGACGTTGTGTGTGTTTTGTGCTTATTTACTGTTGCATTTTGGGAGATAGAAGCCAATTGTCCTCGAGCACTGACAATGAGAGACGAATCTATTTTACAGACATAGTGTGACACATGGACATCGACCCTCTTTCATTTTAATTTGGTTGTTTTCATATGTTGTTATTGTTGTCATTTTATTTTGTATCTGCATAATATTAATATAATTTTCGTTTGTATTCCCAGTTATCATGTTTGTCTAATGTGTTATGCTACTGATAGTAATTGATAACAATGACGGAAATTGAAAAAAAAAAAAGATAGATAGATCAGGGACTAATTTTGAGACGAGTCAATAACTAAAATGAATTAGGATAAAGTTCAGAGGCTATTTGTGAGATTTTCCACAAATATTAACTTTCAAATTCATGCCACACAAAAAATGGTTGAAAGTCAATAAAATATTTCATAAAATTAAACTGCAAAAAATAATAATATCAATGTGAAAATATATAAAAATTTGACGTAACACCTTATTTCCAAAAAAAAAAAA